>PVJI01007993.1:0-74125 GCA_004026765.1 Micronycteris hirsuta
TGATAAAGGTTCTATTAATAAATCCATTGTACAGATAAGGACTTTTAAGCTAAGAAAATTGGAGCAAGGTCACACAGCAGAACAGGAGCTAGAACCCAACTATATTCTATTTGACTTCATACCATGAGCTATTAACCTTGAATTACAGACCTACATATTTCCCACATTTAACTGACCACATATTAGCAACTCAGGCATGACAACTTAGTATGAAGAAAAACAAATGTATATACATGGGAGAAAAAAATCCTCATTACTCAGCAACTGGAAATTAAATTCTAATTTATGTCAAGTCAGCTATTAATATTTATGACAATTCTAATTAGATGCTTGTATAGCACTTTTGACAAATATGGAATATAAATTCCTTTTAGTGTTTCATTTTACTGTGGTTTTAAAATTGACTTTGTGTCAGCAATTGTCTTCCAAATGATGTGAGATGATAACCACTGAAGTAATTGCATGTATTGTAACAGTCTATTTTGTGCATCAGGCCAGTGTTTCATCAGCATTTTCAGCCTAATGGAAATGGAAATTTAACTAATACATTTTAATCATAATGATCCATAAAATTACATGGAAGCCAATCTATATGCCATACTAATATTTTTGTTATTTCAAAAAAAGTAAATTCAGTAACTTGCTATTTTTACACAGAGTCAATTTCTATAAACTAAAAAAGAGAAGGGAATTTGAAGTCATTTAGTCTATTCAACCTCAGGATGTGTTACTTCCTAAATTTGAATATAGGATATAAATAATCTGGAGCATTGCCATATCATGAAAGCATACTGAAGGGTCAACAGGGGATTAGCTGCAGAGCTGTTCGCCTTCCCCATCTCGCCATCTCCACCCCTCCCAACTTCATGCTGGAAATAGACAGCAGCATATTGGTCTAGAGCAGCAATCTTCAACCTTTTCATCTCACAGCACACATAAACTAAATACTAAAATTCTGCGGTATTCACACCAGACCGCTATTGTTGTGTTGGCTGTTGTCATTTTTTAATTTGACAGTCTAAGAGAAAGAATGTCAATACCCCTGACTACATAATCAGGTCTTGCATGTTTTAAAAATTCTTGGGGCACACCGGCTGAAAATTGTTGGTCTAAGCAAGGGTTGGCAAACTTCTTTAAAGGGCCAGATAGTATATATTTTAGTCTTTGCTGGCCAGGTGGCCTCTGTCACAACTACCATTGTAACTTGAAAGCAGCCAGAGACAATGCTTAAATGAATATGTGTATTTATTGTATAAACTTTATTTATAGATAAATAATTTTGTATTTTTAAATTTTATTTTTTACTTTATAAAGTTTATGAACATGAACATTTTTCATGTGCTCTGAAATATTATTCTTTGGATTATTTTCAACCATTTAAAAATGAAAATGTATTCTTGCTCATGGTTTATACAAAAATAGGCGGTGGAGGTGACATCGCCCTCAGGTTCTAGTTTGTGACCCCTGGTCTAAAGCAGAGTTGCCCAGTTTGTTCTTTTAATAATAGCATCCTCAGTCAAGTTCACACCTTGCATTGCCACCTCCTTGGAGAGAGGTCATCCTGTATTTGTTTTCAAGCAATAAATAGAGCTAATACATGTTAAATACTTACTGAATGCCAGGCCATGTGTGAAGTGCTTTGGGTATATCATTTCATTTATTCCTCTCCTTAACCTTAATAGTCAGTTCCATCAATATCTCCCTTTTACAGAGGAGGAAACTGAGAGAGAGAATAAGTCATGAAACTGGTAAATGGTAGAGCTAAGCAGTCCCTGTTATTAGTACCCCATTATATGCCTTCCAAAAAAGGCTTCTGTGGGGCAGGAGGCAGAAGAGAAAAATTACTGTCAACTGGGAAGCTTAATATGAAGAATAGCAAACAGAAGACATCAACAAAGCAAAGGACACAACCACCAACACAATAAGGAAAGTTTCTATTTCTGTATTTCTTTTGAAAATTACTAGTCTTGCTTATCTCATTTATTCAATGCTGAACTCTGTCAGTTTCAATGTAACAATATTTACCACTGAGTGTGAAAAATTGGAGCCTCCCAAAGTCTAATTGAGCATTTATTCACTACCCCAGAGGGTAACCTTCATATTTTACTTTTTCTGGATTGGATGAAACCAACCATCCCTGTATATTCTTCCTTGGTACTTGCATCAGGAGAGAGGACCCAAGATGCTCCCAAGGTTACCAGGTCACATCTGCCCATAACCAAAATCTCCCACCAAAATCTTTCCCTCTGGGAAAGAAACTCCAAATACTCTTCTGTGAATGTGGAGGCCAGGACCCTGGAGGCAGAGCTAGGTGTGGGAGAGGGTTAGAAAAGAGAGAATGCAGGCAATGGGAAGTGAGCTCTGGTGACAAAAGGATTCCCAAAACATGGGGTCTAACAGCAGGGTGGGAAGAGTCAAGAGTTAGGTCCAAGGTCAAGGATCCTTGATTAGAGTCCAGCAAACAGGGTGGGTCCAGGAGACCCAGCAGGAGGAAGAACTTGGCAACAAATATGTACTGAACATCATTTTATGCCTCAGATCTAAGCTTTGGGGACACAGCTGTGGACAAGACAGACATGGTCCCTGCCCTCATTGGATTTATAGGCAATCCACTAATGACAATAAAGGCAGAGGAACTTATTGGGTTGGCCCAAAAGTTCCATTTGTTTTTTATTTGTTCCATAAATGGCTCTAGCAATGCTTAGTTTTCATTAACTTCATTTGAAACAATTTGGTAAACTGTATTGTGACAGCTGTCATATCAGCATACATTTAAAAAAAACTTACCAAAATTGTGAATTTTTGTGTAGTCATTCTAATATTGAAGATGGAAGATAATAAGTGACATTTTCAGCATATTATGCTTTATTATCTCAAGAAAGGCAAAAAACACAACTGAAACACATCAAAAAAAGATTTGTACAGTGTATGGAGAAGGTGCTAGGACTGATTGAATATGTCAAAAACAGTTTGTGAAGGTTTGTGCTAGAGATTTCTCACTGGATGGTGCTCTATGGTCAGGTAGACCAATTGAAGTTGATAGCAAGGATAACAAGACTTAAACTGAGAACAATCAACATTATACAGCACGGGAGATAGCCAACATTCTCAAAACACCCAAATCAATAAAGTTATTGGTGAAAATGAAAAAAATTGTCTTTTATTCTACAGAAAAAAAAAAACTATAAGACTTTTTGGCCAACACAATACAATGAGGAAATCCTGAATCCTATGGGAATACCAGTTAAAAGAGAACCATTAAGGAAGCTGTGATAGGCAGCCTTTAAAATGGTTCCCAATGATCTGCACCTCCTTATATGCATGCCTTTGTGTAATCCCCTCCCCCACCCTGAGTGTGGGCTGGACCTAGCAACTTGCTTCTATTAAATAAAAATAGAAAAAGGGATGGGATGTCACTTCTGAAATTAGGTTATTAAAAACAGTAACTGTTGCCTGTTTGCTCCCTCTCTCTTTTTTGGTCTCCTTTATATATTCACTCTGAGGGAAGCCAGCTGCCATGTGTAAACTACCCTATGAAGAAGCCCAACAGGCATGAAATTGAAGACAGCTTCCAACAATAGCCCATGAGGAACTGAGGCCTTCAGTCCCAAGCCTGCAAGGAACTGAGTCCTGCCAACAACCTCATGAATGAGCTTAAAAACAAATCCTCCCTCAGTCAAGCCTTCAGATGACACTGCAGCCCCAGCTAGCACATTGATTACAACTTTTTGGAGACCCTGAGCCACAGGAATCAGCTAAGCTGCTCCCAGATTCCTGACCCACAGAAACTATGAGAAAATAAATATCATTCTTTAAAGCCACTAAGTTTGGGGAAACTTTGTTATGTAGCAATAGATAAACTAATACAGATAACAAACCAATACACTCAGAAAATACCCACCTAAATTTTTTTCAAACTTCTCTTATTTACCACAAAAGAAACAGATTCTAAGGATATTCAGTGCCAAAGTCCAGAAGCTCAGATACAATAACATTGGTATTACAAGTGGAAACCGTCCCTCCCAATGGGTGAGGCTGAACTGGTTCCAACTATTCAATAGGAATATCACTGGCTCCCAGAAAAGAAATGATGTGAATCAAGAAAGTCCCTCTTTTTCCATGGGTTGGGTGTAACAGCAGGACAGAGCAGGGAGATTCTAATAGAAGCAGAATGGCAGAAAAGTGCAGTAAATAAAGAGGCCACAATAAACGGGAGGCAGTAGATCAACTGGCTTCCCATAAGTTTACTTGTTCAAGGGTAAGATGCATGTAAGTGTTCTTCAGTGCTCTACAGCACTCTGGTTTTCCCCGGCAAATCCCTTACGACTCTGAACTGCCAGTGAACTGTTTACTGTCTAGCTTCTCCCATTAGAGTGGTAGGACAATATCAGTCTCCGTCATCACTGTATCCTCAGTGTCTAGTACAGTGCCTGACACAGAGTAAGAATTCAATATCTTTTTTGCCAAATGAGCAAAGCACGATCCCACTTCTGTGACAGGAAACATGCATAGAAAAAGAGTAGAAAGGAATGCATCAAAACATAAACAATGACAACCACTAAATGGAAGAGTATAATCCTTTTTTATTTGATAAATTTGTCCATATTTTCCAGAATGTCTTTAATGCAGAAATACCAGAGACTACCATAAAACAGACTTTTGGGGCCCATTCAGATTATTTTTACAATTTTATGATCTTGTGATTGCTGCCATCACTTTCTAAATTCAAAGACTTATTTATAATAAGATTATCATCTCACTTGTCAATTCTTAACCTGACAACTGAATTCTCAAACGCCATGTGGAAACTTTCAAATATAAATTAAGAGATCAACACCTGCAGAACAATATTATGCAAACAGCTACAACTGGCTTTCATCTTTAAATAGAATGAACCACTTCACACCTTAGGCCCCCAAAAAGATATCAAATGGCAGAACATATTGTATTAAAAATAACCACATGAGAATCTTTGGATTGTGCAGTACCTTGCTCTAACCTGTCTTTAAAAACGCATTGGAGCATCCAACCCACAAACCAAGATTACCCCCAAAGGCAGTCAATTAAGTGGAAAGAGATTTTGTATGTGTGTGTAAACACATTTTTATCATGAATCACTGGACTAGATCGCAAAAGCAGCAGAGAACAGCAACTCTCCCAAAAGTTCAATACCTTCTGCTTTGGAAACAAAGGCAGACACCTGAACATATTCTCTAGATGTACTCTAGATTTATGCAGATAGAAGGCATTTCTTCCACATAATTCTGAGTTTCAAAGAGCTCAAAATCATCCACATGTCCCCAGTTTAGAACTTCACAAGTAGGCCAGATGAACTGGGCTCAGAGACGGGCTGCCATGCCTGCCTAGTCACGACTATATTCGTAGTGTGCCAGCAACAGTGATGGGACACCTCCACTGCCACAGGGCACTCTGACTCTGGCAGAACACCTCCATCCAAGAAGCCTTGCCACTTAGGTAAGCCCCACACAGCCCATTGGAAATATGATGCAAGCTATATATGCAATTTTTTAAAGATTTATTTATTTATTTTTAGAGAGAAGGGAAGGGACAGAGAAAGAGAGGGAGAGAACCATCAATGTATCCTTGCATCTCATGCCCCCTACTGGGGACCCAGCTCACAACCCAGGCATGTGCCCTAGACCAGGAATCGAACCGGCGGGCAACCCTTTGGTTCACAGACCTGCACTCAATCCACTGAGCTACACCAGCCGGGGCGTTATATATGCAATTTTACATTTTCTAGGAGCTACATTTTAAAAATATAAAAACAAATAGGCAAAATTAATTTCAATAATACATTTCATTTAACCCATTATATAGGGTTCAGCAGAAGTAACACCTGCTTTAGTGTGGTTAGTAGGGTAATAAAATGAGTGTAGTAATTTATGGTTTTAATTTTAACATTTTACCTAAAATGTCATATGGTGTGCTTGAGTGTGATATTGTTATGTTACAGACTTTGTAATAAAAAAGGGTGTTTTTTGTGCCAGACCCTGGCACAAAAAAATAAGATCATTTATAAAAAATAAAAATTAGATCATTTTCAACATGTAATAAATATTAAATATTGCCAAGATACTTTACAATCTTTTTTTTTTTGTATTCAGTCTTTTAAATTTTGTGTGTAAGTCACCCTTTCAAACTCATCTCAACTCAGACAGCCCACATTCCAAATACTCAATGGCCACATGTGGTTCCTAACTACTACATTGTATGGCAGAAGTGCAGGATTAGTGCACCTACCTGATTACACAGGAAAGACCTTTTTGTGTTCTTTATCACTCATCAAGATAGGTCATCTCCCAAGACTTTAAACTAAAGCCCAACCACATAAAGATGAAAAAGCAAAATAACCTGGCGCAGCTTCTGTTTACTCATGAAATAATATATACTGAGCACCTTCTGTATGCTGGCATTGAATCAAGGGCTTTCAATAGCTCACTTCTAGTAATGCTCACAACAACTTTATGAGAAGATACAACATAACCCCCATTTTACAGATGAGAAAACTGACACACGAGATTAATTAATCTGCATAATGTACACTTCTAGCAGGTTGTGGTGCTTGAATTTCAACCCAAGCAGTCTGGTTCTAAAACATGCACTCTTACCCTCTGCATTTACACAACAATGAGGTGGAAAGTAAGGACAGGAGATAAATGGTTAAGAAATCTTAGTCTGATGTGAGTGTGCATCAGAAAAGATTCAAGAAAGTATTTGAAAAGGCTGGGACAGGAATCTAGGCTTGTGGGAGAGAGATAAATTCACCTACAAGGTAAGGAAGGGAAGAGAGCAAGAAACATGCTGAAGGGGAAAAAGAATTAGCAACCAATTGAACATTTTTGTGTCAATAATCGTTGAAAATGACAATGACAATGATAATGATGATGATAAGAATTAACATTTTTGGAGCCTTTGCTCTGGGCCAGGCATTGAGCTTAAGTCAGGGTTTCTCAACCCCAGTACTACTGACAGTTGGGGCCAAATAACAGTGGTGGGGGTTGTCCTGAGTACCATAGGATGTTTAGCAGCATCGCTGGCCCCTACCCACTAGGTGACAGTAACAGCCCTCCACTCCTACCAAGTGTGTCAATCAAAAATGTCTCTAGACATTGCCATAAGGCCCCCTAGGAGGCAAAATTTTCACTAACTTAGAGCCACTGTACTAAGTGCTTCACATACATTATCTCATGTATTCTTCACAGCTGCCCTACAGGGAAGAAACATTATCACACTCACTTTACAGATGAGAAAACTGAGGGTCTGCTGGGGCAGCTGACCTGAGGTCCCACCACTAATAAATGAAAGAGCTAGGACCAGAATCCAAGTTTGTCTGATTGTAAAGCATATTTTTTCTTCTGGTCAATACAAGTTTTCCTCCTGTCTCAGATTCATGCACAGATTTGCATGCTTTCCCCCACCTCTTCTGATCCGGGGGGGGGGGGGGGGGGAGAGAAATATAAACAAAACATCAGTTGCAGAGCTCATTGATGAGAAGTTCTCCTCTTACCAAAACCACCTTTAGCTTACCCTTTAGTCTTCTGCTCTTTTAGCTCTATTTGTAATCATGTTTTCATTGTTAATCACCTTTCAGCATAGTAGGAATGAACAAATGTTTAAAGCCTGAATACATTCTTATAGTGTGTCCTCATGTTCTTAAAATAAAAGTCTAACTGACTGCAATTAAAAGCCACAAATACGTTTTTATAAGGAAATTAATCTATCAGCCTATTACCTTTGATATAAAGTGAGATGTGAATAAAAATGTAAAATTCACAAATGAAGCTAAAGTTTCAATTGCTACAAGTTGTAAATTTGTTCTTGAAAAATTAAACACATGGGAAACAGAAGCTAATTATTTTGTACTATTTTAGTGTGTGAAAATTACTTATAAGCTGCCTGTTAAACAATTCAATATTATTTTATAATGATAATTGACTATCAAACTAGGCCAATTTACACTTACAATCCCTCTGAAACCACCTAAAAACCAAGAAAACAGCAGAATAAAAACACGTCCATGTGTGTGAATTTACTTCTGTTCCTTAACCTCAAGGCTAAAAAGACATGAAGTCAGAAAGCTTAACACAATTGATTAATAAGGAAGCACTTTCCAAGCTTTGAAATTTTTACATTATTTGATCTGACTATGCCAAGGAAAAGTCCATGACTCTCACACATAAAACAAGCCCTTATTCCAGCATTGCTCATGAGGATTTTTTTAAGGAAAAAAATAGGAATTTCTTCTAACCATCTCATTGTCGATATCTTTTAAAAAAGTATATGATTTGTTTAATGCCTTTTACCCCATCCCAATGAATGAAAGAGCATCTGTTTTCACACTAATTTTTTAATGTGATCAATTACAGAAAATGGATTCAATAGCAGATTCTTCTTAGTGTCCAGAAGGGTCAAGCTGGGCCAGGGACAGAAGAAGAGGAAAAGGCAGAGAAAGGGAGGGAAAAGGAAGGGAGGGGAGAGAAGCAAATGAAAAAGGAAAAAAAGGAAAGAAAAGGAAAGAAGGAAACAAAGAAAAATAACTGTTAAAGTGATATTTCTGATGGTTTGTATTAAGACTAGTCTCCCCACAGCTCTACATACCGCCTCATCTGAATGATCTCCTTTCTCAAACTCTCAAAATTCCTTCACTGGGCATTCTGGAATCCAGGGTCCTCAAGAGCAAAGAATACCTACACCCTCAAAGTCTTCCAGGGCAATAACTCCATTCTGACTTACTGCATTCACCTTTCCACCTATGTAGCAAATACTTCATACGTTCTCCTTCTTCAAAGTTCTAGCAACTCTTTCAGGCATCCACAGTTGCAGCTGATGATCTTCCTACCCATTTCACCCAGAAAATAAATGGAAGCTTCAGAGAGAACTTCCTTCACCTACTGCCACCTCAAAAACCTATGGACTTGCATCTACGCCCAGATACTTTATCATCTTTCCAATAACACCAGATGCCCTGTCCACATGCTTAGCAATAGCAGTCCCTCCTCTTGTGTACCAGATCCCATCCCCTCTCCTACTCAGAGACACTACTCCAGCAGTGCCCCTGGTACAACATCATATCACCAGCAGACAAACAGAATCTCAGGTATCTCATTCTCAGAAACAGCCTCTCTTGACCCCTACTTCCTCTTCCACCTTCTGTCTTATTTCACTCCTTTTCAGCAAAACTACATGGAAACATTGTCTAGTCTATGGCCTCCAATTAGAATCAAGTTTTCCCCCAAGCCACCATTTCCGCAAAGGAGTTCTTAGCCATACTGAAGTCATCAGTGACCTTTATAGTCCAATGGCCAATTTTCAATCCTCACAGTACCTGATCTATCTAAACCATATGCAACAAATGAACATGCCCTGCCTGTGGATATTTTTTTTTCACTTGATTTCAAGGATACCATTCTCTCTCGCACCATGCCACCTCATCTACTTTACCTCTTAATGTTAGAATATCCCAGGACTCAGTCCTTGGCCATTCTCTCTCCTCTATGTATACTATATATACTTTACATTATATTTACCATCTTGGCGATCTGTTCCAGACTTTTGCTGATCAGTCCCAAATTATATCTTTAGTCTGCATGTCTATCTCCTGAATTCCAAACTTACAGAGTCAACTGAGTGATCATCTCCACTTGCATATCTAATTGATATCCCAAGCTTCAGATGGCCAAAATCAAATCCCTGATTTTACCTTTTAAACCTGCTCCCCTTAAATATTCCCCTCAGTAAATTGCAACTCTGTCCTAACAATTGCCCAGGCCCCAAACCCTAGAGTCATTCCCAGTTCTTTTTCTCTCCCACCCTCTATCCAATCTAAACTTGTAAATCCACTCAGGTTAAAAATCAAGTACATCCAGATTCTCACCACCTCTCACCACATCACTGCTACTACCAGGGTCCAAATTACCAATCTCGCTCATGCAGACTAAAGCATTTGCCTCCAGTCTTGCTGTTTCTACCATCACCTTCCTATGGTTTGTTCTCAACACAAAAGCCAGAGGAATTCTGTTAAAATATCCCAACACTCTTCTATTTTTTAAAAAAAAACAAACAAAACAAAACAAAAAATCTCCAGTGGAATTTCACATAGAGCAAAACCCAGGTCCCTAAAATGGACAACAAAGCCCTTCATAATCTGGCATCTTTCACTCCAACCCTGTTTTATTCTCGTCATGCCACCAATCTCCATCTCACATCCGATACATTCTACTTGGTTGTTGTTGTTTACTATCTAAATGCTTCAGTG
Source organism: Micronycteris hirsuta (assembly GCA_004026765.1). Taxonomy (NCBI): domain Eukaryota; kingdom Metazoa; phylum Chordata; class Mammalia; order Chiroptera; family Phyllostomidae; genus Micronycteris; species Micronycteris hirsuta. The sequence continues at coordinate 10,280 of PVJI01007993.1, forward strand.
TAAGCTCCAAGAAGGCAGGAGTTTTGTTTTCGTTCATTTTATATTCCCAACAGCTAAGACAATGCCTGGCACAGAGAGGATACCCAACAAAGTATGCCGAATAAATGGAAGTGTGACAGCAAGAAAAGCACCAAATCACTTCTAAGGACTAGAGAGTTAACTCAACTCTGCCATGTCCTTTGTTTCTTTTTTGTTTTTATTGTAATAAAACATTCTGTATTTTTCGGACTATAAGATGCACTCGGTGTGCGTCTTATAGCCAGAATGTAGCTTACCTAGCTGTTTACATTTACATTGGTGAAATATTATGTTATTTATATTATTAAATATTTTACCACATTTTTTGCTTCAAATTTTTTTTCCTATTTTCCTCCTCTAAAACCTAGGTCCAGTGCATCTTATAGTCCGAAAAAGACAGTATATAAAATTTACCATTTTAAGTGTACAGTTTAATGGTATTAAGTACATTCACATTATTGTGTAACTATCACTACCATCCATCTCCAGAACTTTTTTCATCTTCCCAAACTGAAATCTCATATTCATTAAAGAATAAATCCCCATCACTCCATCCCTCCAACCTCTGACAATCACCATTCTACTTTCTAAGACTTGCAATTATTTTCTCCCATTCCATGGTTGCCTTTTCATTCATTTGATAGTGTCCTTTGATGCATAGAAGTTTTTAATTTTGACATAGTTCAATTTACCAATTTTTTCTTTTGTTGCCTATGCTTTTAGTGTCCTATCCAAGAAACTATTGTCAAAGACAATCTAATCAAGATTTTCTCCTATGTCTTAAGTGTTTTATAGCTTTAGCTCTTATGTCATTGATCCATTTTGTGTTAACTTTCGATATGTTTTAATATAAGGGTCCAATTTCATTCTTTTGCATACAGATGTTCAGTTTTCCCAGTATTAGTTGTGAAGGCTGTCTTTTGCCCCATGAATGGTCTTAGTACACTTGCAGAAAATTATTTGACCATATATGTGAGGATTTATTTTGGGGCTCCAAAATTCCATGGGTTGGGGCTCTTTATTTCCCCTGAACTCTTGAACTTCAATTATCAAAAATATAAAACCAGATTCTACCACTAGGGATCGCAGATATGTATCACACAAGCCACAATGCCCCAACCCATGGCCAGAACAGACATCACTAAGCAATCACAGTACTCTTTCCCGTAAGTTCAGTTACGTTATCAAAGAAGTCTAGACACTCGCTAATAGAGTTAGCACACAAGTTGAAACTCGAGGTCATCTAGCTAGTATATCTAAGGTCCTTATCAACTATATATAGTTATCTGTGACTATAAAACGTAGCCAAAGTCCTTCTATTCAGTACAATAGACTTAGGGTCCACCCAGCATTAGTGAAGAATAATTTCCCCAACCATCACATTCATCTAAATGCACCAGTGGGTAAAAAAATCAACATAATGCATACTTTATAAAGACTTTACTAGTCACATGTGCAATAATTTCTGCAATATTGAAATCTTATGTAAAAATATCCGTATGTTATTTCAACTATGTTTGAATACCCCCTGCATTGATGGGAAACTCACTACTTTCAAAGGAATCCCATTCAGTTTTTTTAAAAGCTTTAGCTCTTAGGAAAATCCATACACATACATATTCTTTTAAAATGGTTTGTTTTCTTCAGCTATGCTTATTACATTCAGTTGGGTCCCTTTAAGAGGACTCTAAAAGATGCCAAGGCTGGTGAACTGCCTACCATGAATGAGACCACTCTAAAAAATAAGAACTTTATTTTCAGCTAACTGCTTTGAACTGTAGATTAGATAGAGTATGAGATAACTAACTTCCTGGGGCATCTACTATAAATTCAGATCTTTACCAAAGGGAAACTCTCATGAACTATCAGTCTAATGATAGATACATGGCCTCAAAGTTGTCTCAATTTCAGACAAGCAGAGAGAAGATGGAAAGGGTTTCTTACTATGAATACACAGAGGAATCCAAACTACCTCTCAAGAGTGAACAAAGCTCCAAAAAATTAGAGACCCTGTGGAAATAATTAGAAAAACACTTAAACAAAGGCTTATATCTATACCTTGAAGCCCCGATCACTTATAGGGGAGTGATTAAAGGTAGAAAATCAAGAGAGACTCAAACTCAGTAACATCAGAATATTCTAGATGAAATTAAATATTTATGATAACAATTAAGTGACAGAAAAACACCTCAAACATCATATATTTCATTGACTCTTGTTCCTGATACAATGCTTATAGAGATCAGCTCTGATGACACTTTTCTCTTAGTTTATTTTGATAAAAAGAACTGGGTCACAGAATTATCCCCAGAGCTTTCCAACCCAGGAAATTCTCCAAACCTCTGGAGAGCTTTTAAAAATACAGGACCCACCCTAGATACTCTAAATCAGAATCTTTACAGTTGGAACTCGTTACCTGTTTTTTGTAATTTTTTTAACTTCCCCCAGGTGGTTCTGATAAGCAGGGTCTGAGACCTCTTGGTTCAGACCCCTACCTCTACTGGTTTTCTATGCTGCAGATACAGCATTAATAACTGTCTTTGCCAGTGAACAGGATACCCACTGTCATTGGAAGACAGCTATTGCTATTAAAGATGAATCGCTAGACCACAGAGAAATGTGGAGGCATGCATAAAATACAATGCTAATTATAAAGCAAACACCAAATGTAACACTGTATGTAAGTTAAGACTTTGGCCAGGTAAAATAATAGGTACAACAGAACCACTTACATCCAACACATATAACATAAAATACTTGTATGAAGGTGGTTACAACAGAGCCTGAAGCCTTTTTTTTTTTTTTATAGCAAGGAGTTGCCTAAAACCACCTGCGGGAGAGATTCCATTGGTTTTCAAGTGTTCTCCTGTCATAGATAACCCTTAGACTAAGAAATGATCTGCCATAAACATTCTCCCCTCACTGTACCATCTCCACTTGAGTTCAGTAGCAACAGAAATCCAAAGTGGCAGTCAAAACCAACAGGTCTTTGTTTTTCTTCACAAAATAAGAAGGTTGGAGTTAGATGGTTGCTGGCATCAGTTATGCCACTTAATTAATGATGCCGCCCAAGACCCAGATTCTTTCCATCTTTCTTCATCCTTCACACTTGCATCACCATTAACGAAACAGCCACTTTGGCTCCAGGCATCATGTCCATGTTCAAAGAAAAAGGAAGGGGGAAGGAGAGAGGCATCAGTTTTCCAGAAGCCTACCTATGGACCTTCCCTCTTATGTTTTACCAGTCCAGAGGTTACATGATAGATGATCATCCCTAATACAAGGATTGCTTGGAAATTAAAAATCTATCAAAGGAAATAGAATTATCTTGACCAATTTATATCAATCATGATTCACCTTCTGGGCCTTAATATATAGCTGATCCAAATGAAATCCATTTTTGTTATCAAGAAAGAAAGTGAGTAACAGTTGTTGGGTAGAAATAGTATCTACCACAATTTACCTACCTCGATTTATGAATAAATGTCACAACAACAAAGAAAATGAAATGATTTGCTTTAATTTAATCCCATAACTTTTGAAGAACTATGTTGGGCCAGCCATTGTGCTACTCACATCAAGGGCTAGAAGTGGATCAGACAATGGCTCTGTCTGGAACATACCCAAATTGGGACTTACAGCCAAGCCAAGGAGATAAGGCTTGACTACAGACAACCAGAACTGGGGCATGTTAAAATGTACAAATATATACTATTAAAAAGATACCAAAAATGTGCCCTGACTGGTGTGGTTCAGTGGGTTGAGCATCATCCCACAAAGCCTGAGTTGCAGGTTCGGTCCCCCATCATGGCATGTATGAGAGGCAACCAATTGATGTTTCTATTTCACATCCATGTTTCTCTCACTCTCTTTCTCCCTCCCCTCCTCTTTCTCTCTAAAAATAAATAAAATCTTTTTTAAAAAGATACCAAAAATGTGTGATAGTGAAATAGCTTCTATAGGAATGTCACTAATATATAAGAATTTAACACTTACATTAAAATTAAAGTATGTTCAAATTCTAGCTAAACTATAAATAGAATACAGACATTAAAAAATGGCAAAACAACTTTGAAAATACAAAAATGCTATGAATTGAAATCCTTTACAATTACTATGAAAGTATTGAATAACTTGTTACTATTACTATAGAGTCCTAAACACACACACAAAATCTGTTATGAAACTCAACAGTTTGACCTTCCTCAAATTTCGCCTAAGCCTCAAGGATTCTAATCAAACCATGGGTGTTCTTGGTATCACTTTAACCTGCTCAATACAAAGTGATTTTTAAGATCCTCTAAAATGAACACAACAATGAAACGAACAATGGACCATACTAAAGATTACCTTCCTGCTGTTCCTCCCTTGTTTATTTGACTATTCAGAGTCTGCCATTTTTTGTCTGTGACACCTGGTGTTAGGTCAAGAAGGTGTGGGATAATGATATAATATTCTTTCACCATGACAACATCATTGCCTCTGCTAACTCGTCCAAGCCTTCGAGAATGACAAGGGGATATTGTAACATCTCCAGTTGGGCTCTTCTCATTGCCTGAACAGAGAAGAGGCTAATCAAATTCTATTTCAAAGAAGAATATTATTACCCTTCTATCACCTCTTTCTTTTCACAAGAAGTGTATGACCCAGCCATCAATGCTAAAGAGGCATGATTGGATAAGGGGACAGAACAAGTCCCACATTCCTATTTCTAGCTCTCATTTTCAACAAAGGCTCTCTGCCTGTGGCTAGAATAACTTGGTGTGTAGGAAAAGCTGGAATTAAAAGATGAAAATCTTCTTACACATTTGTAGACAGATATGATTCTCACAGATGATTCCTATTTTCATCTTCCATTCTATTCCTCTGTGTAATCGTGCCTTTCCTTACGACTTTTCCAATGTCATATTTACATATCTAAATCCCAACTAATCATTTTAATAATAAATATTTATGGAGCACATACTGTGGGTTAAGGACTATGCTTAGCCTTGAGGATACAATGGTATCCAAGAGAATCCACAGACCTACCCTCATGGAGCTTAAAGCTTAGCCTTCCCATGGCTATTTCTAATGCCAGCTCCTCCAGAAGGCCTTCCATGATTCCTCTCCTTATTCTACAATGCTCACTGTACTTTACCTTCACTGTACTTGTGGTCTGTATCATTTTCCACTTTGTATGACATTGTGTACATATCTCATCTGCCCTGTCCATTCATTCATTTTTTAATCCTAATACCTTGCTTATAGGTGGCACCCCCACCCCAAAAAGTTAGAAAGTGAGTAAAAAAACATAAGGGAGGAAAAAAATGTGCCAACCTTTAAAATTATCACTAATTACATTTCAAAATTTGAAAGAAAAAGAGAAATTTATGAAAATTATGAGGCAGTAGAATACTCATAGTATTAGAAGATAGAGTACAAAAATTATAGTGCACATATTACAGAACCATTTTTGTAAGGATGAACAAGTTATAGCCCACTTTCTAGCCTGACCACATTCAAATAAATGGGAAAAGCAAAAAATATAAGCCAGTTAAGTAATAGCTGTTAGGTGGAAAATATTGATCACAGGGAAAAATTATTACATGGGAGGAGGAAAATACATCAAGGAGTTCAGTTAATAAATGCAAGAGAAACGCTGCCAGTCAGCCAGACCTTGAGGTGACAGTCATACTTCATGGAAAAAGATAGCAAAATGCAGAGAAAAAGCAGGTCTTACTGTGGAATGAGCTGTATTCTTTTAACCACAAGAGTAAGACATGTAGAAGGAAGTTGACTGAGCAGTGCTCCAGAGCTACCTATATAATTAATTACCCTGGCAGGGTTACCCCAGTTCATGACAATGGCATAAGAATAAGAAAAGCCACCTCCGCATGAAGTGAAAACATCCCACCTACAATGGCAAGTGAGGTCCACAAGTGGTCTTATTAGTGCCACCTCAAGGGTTGTGTCCAGAAAGAACAATGTTCCAGAAAGGAAGACCAGACATTAAGTGGAAACTGTGCTCACAAGGAAGCTGGCCTGTTGCTTCTCCAGCTGACTTCGGCTAGAGTCAGCAGAGGTAACAAGTCATGTCATTGACTAGTCCCATTATTTCACTCCATCTACCATTTGATTCTGCTGCTTGGAAGGAAATCCCAGAAATCAGGAAGTCCAAGCTGAGAACTCATAGATGTCATTCGGAACATTCAAGAAACCTGCATAAATCTGTCATGTCTTGATCTAAGAGGCCTGGACCCATCCACACAGAGGCAGAGAACAGGAAGTTAACAACAGATCTAAAATTCCAACTTCACAAATGTTGCTAAATTTTAGTGGTTAAATCTACAGCTGACTCTGAAAGAGAGCCTAAAATAGGGCTGAAATTTTAACAATGAAAAATCATCTCTGTTAGTAATTCCTTTTTCTATTCTGAAGCAGTGACAGTCAAGAAAATGAATGCCCATGTTGAAACCAGAAATGGAATGAAGTATTCTTACAATGAAAAAATAATCCTCTTATCAAAACCTCTCTCAACAGGATAAAATGCCCTGATTAGTAACTATTTGTTAATTAGCTTTTCCATCAACTTTTCCATCAAGTGTATTTTACCCTCCACAAAAGATCTATCACTCAACTTCTTGGGAATCCTCCCACTGATTTTCAGGGGAAATAATTATAACCAACTCAACACTGGGTTTCTACAATGTTCTTATTTCTACAAGAAAAATAGAATTTCATGAGTTTCTTCTCATAGCTTGCTTTTCAAACTAAACTAACTCCAGGTCACTTCCCCTCCCCCCTCCCCACACCTAAGGGATTAAGTAGTGAGAATGTTATAAACTACATTAACAGTGAAAAGCAACACAGGACAGCAAATGGTAGTGACTGGTTGCCTGGTGCATTGGGTTTAGAAGGATTCTAAAGCCAAAACTAGGTTTAATGGGAAAGCCTCATCATTGATCATTGATTTCTGCCACTGGATGTAATTAACTGTTTATATCCAGGACTAAAAGGAAGCACTGCTCATAAGGACCCCTTCCAGGTTAGAGGAGACCACCCACTTAGAGTTGGACTCTGACAGACTAATAGAGCTGTGAACAAAGTGCAGTGAAAGAAAATCTCTGAATTTAGAGCATGTGCTTCACTTTCTACATGTGATTCATACTATGTCAGACTGACCCTTGAGCTTTCCTTTCATCATTAGTTAAATAGGGATAATGGCTCTTGCACTCATCTCAAAGGATGGTGAGGGATTAAAATGAGAACCTAAGTGAAGCTTTCAGACCACAAAATACCTAAACACCTTTCAATCTCATACATAGGAGACATTCCAAAAATAAAAGCTAATTTGGGTTCCCAAATACCAGCATTGTAAATTATTCTCAATCAAAGGATTGCCATAAAAAGCAGGAGGCTAAGTTCCTTGCTGTCCTCTGGATTGAGGCCACAGTGTCACTCCACCTAGGTTTCCTTGTCACAGCTTTCAATGTGCATCATTGACCACACCCCCCACCCTCACAGTGAGGGGATGAAACAAAATAATGTCAGTGATGAACTTCTGTCTAGAACTTTAGAGTTTATCAACCACTGACCAAGAGAAGACCTTCATATCAACTAGCAATATTACCACCATTCCCATTTTAGGAATCAGGAGACTGAGAAAGAGAAATAGTAAAGAAATGGGAAGTGGAGAACAGGGAGAAGACTGCAACATCAATTCTAAATACAGTGCCATGTTTACTGCGTAAGGTGAGTATTACCAACTCAAGTAAGTAGGTAAATTATGATAGCTGAATGACAACCCTATATTCTCTGTTATCACTTAGGAAGGGAGCAAAAAAATGAGTTTCAATTATAAAGGTAGAAATTAAGGTTTCATATACGGGAAAGTGTACTAATAAGGCAACCATGTACAGAAATGGGTTATTAATGAGATCGTGAAGAGCATCTCTCCAGGGAAGAAAAAAATGTGCCTGCCATCAGATACCTTCTTTATTTGCCAAATTAAAATAGGCCTATGGGCTTTAGAAAAAATATAAAAAATAACCTTGTCTGTCCCCTGGGCATCATCATATCCCAAATCATTATCTGATGAAAGATTAATTTTTCCATTCCATGGATACTATTCAGTTTTAAGTCAAATCAAATACCTACCAAACGCCTACTGTGTACAAATCATGGTATAGCAGATGACATGCTATGCAATGTATTCAAGTAAAATACTAGAATCCTGTAGTGAAAATAAAAAGATAGTATCCTCTGCTAGATAAAGGTGAAGAGGCACTTCAAAGAGACAAATTACTTTTTGAAAAATTTTTTAAATGTTTCAGATATCAAAATTATCAAGGTGCCAGTGGATTTATCCAAGCAAAGGTACGTATGTGTGTGTATATATATCTGTGTGTGCGTGTGTACGTGTATACACACACACACATATATATCCCTATAGGACACTTAATGCCACTACAATAGTTTTATTTCCGTTAGAATGTTTTTGGCCCTTAGCTGTGGCAATATCTCACATCTTTGGCTCTCCATCCTAAATCAAGTTAACTTTATGAAATGATTATTTCATCATGATACTTGCTACCAACAAAAGTATCCTCTTTTTTTCTTCGTGGGACTTGTAATAGGACAATCTGAAAAGGGAGTAGTGGGCATGTGCACAGTGACTCAAAAATTCTTGCGTCTCTAGGGAAATGAAAAGGATTCACAACGATTGCCTTACTGAGATGCATTTTGCCCAGAGGTACAGGCACTCATTAACTTCTGTCTACCAGCCTTCTTTGACCATGGTACTAGGATTTACCATAGCATAAAGTCCTCTTTCAAGATAAACCATCAGAAAGAGGAAGCTTAACTAGCTTTCCATCAGGGTAAAAAGGAAAAAAAAAACCCTTGAATATTTATCTTAACCTGTCACTTGGATAAAGAACTTTTATACCAGGTGCAATAGGAAGTGGCTTCCAGGAACGATGCTGGTGGTTATGACCAAAGGATCTCAGTGAAAACGTGAGATATTTCTAACTACCTTCTCCATTCTCCTCACTGACCACTTGCTGTGACAGGCGAAGCCCGAAGTTGCCACAGCCTAGGAAGTCCTACCTGACATAGCAACCACCACCCACCTCCATAATCTCACCTGAAACTCCTCTCCCTTAAGCTCTTTCTTGTCCACAATTCTCTTTCAATTGCTCCCATTTGCCACTTCCAACTGCAAGGTCTTCACACCTGCTATTTCCTTTGCCTGGAATGTTCTGTACTTCCACCGTTCCCCAGTCATCTTTGTATTATAGCTAAAATGACAATCCATCAAGGAAACTTTTTATGTACTCTACCCATGTAAAGCTTTAGTAATGGCCCCCAGTTACATGCTCTTTTCATGACACTTAACACAATTCATTGTTTGTATAAATACCTATTTAGAACATTTCACACTTGACTATTGGCTCTTGAAACCAAGGATTAAGTCTCTTTTTCATTCCTATAACCATAATAATTAAGACAGTTTTTGGCACATAGTGGGAGATTAATATACTTATGAAACAAATGAACAAATGAATTGAATTGAACTATAAAGTGCTCTGACCAAAAAAACCTTTCTCCTTTCATTATGTTCCCAAATCGAACATGGGCCAGTTGACTGAAAGCCAGGCTCAGAAAACCATCAGCGACGCTCCCATAAACCTCTGTGAAGACTGCAAAAGCACCACAGTTTAAAGTTCAGTGAGCCATCAACTGGAGTTTCTTTTTCAGGTAATAAAATGTTCTAGAACTGATTGTGGTGATGGTTGCTCACTCTCTGAATATACCAAAAAATAGGGAATTGCACACTTTAAATGGGTGAATTGTACAGCATGTGAATTATATCTCATTAAAGTTATTATTTAAAATGTTCAGCCTCTAAACTACAAATACCAAAGTACTGGAGTCTTAAAACTTTATTTCAAAACTTAACTTCTTTAAGTTGTCTCTGGATTTGGTTTTTAATTGTTAAAAGGAAAATTGGAGTTTTTGTGGCTTAATAATGATCCAAACAGAAACTGATGTATTTTGAATGAGATGTTCAGGAAAGAGTACTTTTCACCAGTGGGTTGAGATCTCTCCTTCCAGATGCACAAACAGCTCACCAAAGAGAAACTTCAAATGGGAGCAAAACTAAGATGCTTGCATAGAATTTTAAAAACGCAAATTCATATGATCTCACCTTTAACTGGAACATAATCAACAAAGCAAAAAGCAAGCAAAGCTTAACCAGAGACATTGAAATTAAGAACAATCTAACAATAGCCAGGGGGGAGGGGACAATGGGGAGAAGGGTCTTCAGGAACCACTATAGAGGACACATGGACAGAACCAAGGGTAGAGAGGGAGGCAGGGAAGGGAGGTGGGATTGGAGGGGGCGGGGAGGGGAGAGTTTGCAGACAACTGTAATTGAATAACAATAAAGTAAAAAAAAAAAAAAGCAAATTCAAAGTTTTTATGTTTTTGCTTATAATACAGATAAGGTCAAGATTAAAAAAATATGTCATTAAAGAAGTGTTCATACTCACTGTTGGTGGAAGTAGAAATTTGCACAAGCATTTGAAGGGCAATTTGGCAATAGATATTAAAATTTTACATATTCATATTATTTTACCTAAATAGTTTCTCCTAGTAGTTCATTCTTCAGAAACACTAGCTGTGTTGGGCAATTATTTGTAATACTGAAAAACTAAAAACAAACCAGATATAGTCTGTCCACTCAATGGAATATTTGATAGTTGTTTTAAAAACTGAAGTGGTTTGACATATATTCACATAGAAAGGTGTCCAAGATGTAATGTTAAACAAAAAAAGCAAGTTAGAATATAATATGCATTTATAATGTTAATATGTGTGTAAGAAAATATGAAGGAATATACTCAGTATTTAATGGTAGTTATCTTGAGCAGCAATTTTCAATCGGAGTGCCACAAGAATTTTTATTTTTTTAATATATAATCTCTATTATATTTTTTCCATTACGATTTAGTCACCTTATACCCCTCTCCCCCTAGCCATCGACACCCTGTTATCCATGTCCATGAGTCCATTTTCTTTTTTGTTCAGTCCCTCCCCCCCCACAACTAGCTGTCATCTGTTCTCCATCTATGAGTCTGTCTCTGTTTTCCTTGTTAGTTCAGTGTGTTCATCAGATTCTGCATACAAATGAAATCATATGGTATTTGTCTTTCTTTGACTGGCTTATTTCACTTAGCGTAATGTTCTCCAGGTCCACCCATACTGTTGCAAACAGTAAAATTTTCTTCTTTTTTATGGCCGAATACAATTCAATTGTGTAAATGTCCCATAGTTGTTTTATCCACTCATCTATTGATGGACACTTGGGCTGCTTCCATAGCTTGGCAATTGTAAATAATGCTGCAATGAACATATGGGTGCTTATGTTCTTTCAAATTAGTGTTTTGGGTTCCTTCAGATATATTCCAAGAATTGCTGGGTCAAAAGGCAGATCCATTTTTAATTTTTTGAGGTATTTCCACACTGCTTTCTACAGTGGCTACACCAGTCTACATTCCTCAAAAGAATTTTTAAAATAAGCAGTACCTGGCTATTCAATCAGGGGTACTGACCTCTTTTTCCTTAGATTATCAAATTTAAAAAATGACTACAGCCAATACAACAATAGCTGTCCGGTGTGAATCAAATCAAAATTATACCTATTTTTGTCAGATCAACAAATAAATGTATTTTTCAGTCTCCCGCAGAATTTTAGCAATCAGTTTATGTGTGCCATGAGATGAAAAAGGTTAAAAATTGCTGCCTTAGAGTGATGGGATTTCCATTTTTTATGTTAAATATTTCTTCCAAGTTTGAATTTGTTAAAATTCAAATTTGAATTGCATTGCTTTTGCAAGCAAAAAAAAAAAAGGAAAGATTTTTAAAACTTTCCCTTCCTTTGTTTGGCTCACTGAAGGGAAAATGGGGTGGGAGGGGTGGCAACACTGGAGGAGGCAGCAGTCACAATGGTCTCCAACACTAGGGGCAGTTGCAACTTTCTACCTACCACTGTGAAAAGTCGGTCCCCTCTGCTTTTCTTATCTCCCACAGCCCTTCCTTTCTTCCTTTCTCAACTTTCAAACTTAACCACTTTCTACCTCAAACTACTGAACGGCGGTCAATCCATTCTTCAGGCTCTTGTTGGAGCATAAGCTCCTAGAAGACAAAGGACTCAATTCAGCTTATCTCTAGGTCCTCCACAGACAAAGAACAATGCTTGTACACGGTGTTCTGGAGAGCTTCAGCAGCGTGTCAGAACTTTTCAAAAATAGTGTTTATTTTTTAAGTTTTTAAAATGGTTTTGGTTTTAAAATTCAAACAGGACAAAAAGATAAAAATGTCTTCCTCCCAGTCTGGATTCTCAGTTTCCCAGTGCCTGGCAATGACTGTCAACAGTGTCTTGTCCGTTCTTTCAGAAACGGTCTACATATACAAGTACACATGTATTCCTGTAGCCCCTCTCCTTTACCCAGATGGTAGCATAAGCTCTGTTCTGTTGCTTGCTTTTTTCGCTTGTATAGTTATGCAAATGTTTCAAATTGGTACATACAGACCTAATTAATAATACCTTATTTATCTTGTTAAATGCTTCCCAAAAGTGTATTTTATGGCTGTCCCATAACCAGTTTAGCCAGTCTCTTCCTGACATATTTAGTCTGGGTATTATTTAGAATAAGGTCTAGCTGGACACAGATAACAGTGTCTGAAACAAGATAAAATTATCTTTCTTTAATACAAAAATGTGGAAGTAAATCGTTAGAACAGGGCTGCTCTGGTACCCTTAAATGTCAGAAACCTATGTCCCTAACCTCTTATTATTCTGCCAGGCCCATCCTCATTCCAAGATCTCTTCATGGTCCAAGATGGCTGCTCCCACCCTGGCTACAATGTCCATATTCCAGCCAACAAAGAGGGAGGAAAAAGGAGAAAGGCATGCTCCACCCTTTAAATGTACTTCCCAGAAGCTGTGCATGCTACCTGCACTTGCAAATTAGTGACATGGTCATACTTTGTTATGAAGAAGGCTGGGAAATACAGTCTTTACTCCAGGCAGTTATGGGTCACCATAAATTAAGAATTCTTTTATTATCATATATGAGAAGAAACAAAGTGTTGGAAATAATACCATCTCTACCACATCTACTACCATTTCTTCCAATCTTTCGCAAGTAAGATTATAAATAAATAAATAAATTCTTATGTATCTGTATTTGTACACTTATATGACAGTATTTTGGACAAATTATTATACAAGGAATATGAGAGGTTTTAGAGATCCTGTTCCAATTCCCTCATTTTATAGGTAAGGACTGCCACCTGAAGAGGTGAATTGAAGTAACTTACCAAACATCACAAAACTAGCTCCTAGCCCAGCAGAGTAGCATTCCAGATAAAATACAGGATATACCATAACATTTGTGTTTCAAGTAAACAAATAAAATTTTATTATAAGCATGTCACATATAATATTTGGGACATACTTATAAAAATAATTATCTGTTATTTATCTGAAATTCATATTTAACTAAGCATCCTGTAGTTTTACTTGCTAATCCTGGCAATTCTAAGCAGAGCCGGGTTTAGGATTTAAATGTTTTAACTTTCTATCCCACAGTTTTTCCAATATACAGCATGCCCATGTCAAGTGAACACTCAGTTAATAAATGGGATGGCACCAACAAAGCATACCAATAATCCAAAGAGAAAGAAAATACACCTTGCCAACAAAAATTATCTTTTTTAAGGGCTCAGATATCATGATCTCCATGCCATATGCTTAAATTAATTGAATTGTTCCATGCCGTAGATACATGGGTGACAAGCCAACCATCCCAGGGAGGTTATAGTAAATGCTACAATCCAAAAGCCATTAGAGGTCATGTGCTCCTATTCAAAATAAAATTAGCCTTAAATCAAAGCAGACTCCCAGAGCCTGGAAATAGGCAAAACTTGCCAGAATTTTGGTTTATTACACATGCAGAGAAGAACACAAGTATGGAATATAGATATGATAAAGCATTCAGAACTCCTTTGAAATTCAGTTACTTCACTGTAGTGGTAAACTAAGGATGAGGAACCAAGCTCAAAATCTCAATTATGCCAGTAAATCTTTTCATTACATTCTGGATATATGGCTTAAAAAATTACAACCTAACAAATTAGGACCTTCTCATAGACTTTCTTTGTGATTACAAATAAACAGCTCTGCAGAATTTTTCACATGACAAGATTTTATAGGTACACACACATTTTATAACAACGAAATCAAGAACCTCAGGTCCAAGCATGTTTTCATTCTAAGTAATGTGCATTATTCCCCTAAAAGAGAACTACCTTGGACAAAAAAAAAAAAAAAAAAAGAGAGAAAGAACCTGAGTATACTCCAGACTCTGAAAGAACCTGATTCAGCTACCAATTTCCAGGAAAAACAAAGAAGAACATTTTAAGCTCTGCAGGAATGTAATCAACAACAACCAGGCGATGGGAAGTTCAACAGGATAGTCTGGTCTTCAATAACTAAATAGCAAATGGAAAAAAGTAAGTGGGATTTAAAAAACATCAACTAATCACAATGTGTGGTCCTTATTTGAATCCTAATTCAAACAATGTGTTACAAAACAAACCAACAAAAAAAAAAACTATTCCATTTATGAGGCAATTGGAAATTCGAACACTGCCTGAATATTTGATGATACTAAAGAAGTATAGATAATTTTTCAGTGCATGAAATAATATTATTATACTTAGAGCTTTTTAAAAGGCCCTTCCTTATCTTTTAGATATAGGGGATAAAATATTTAAAGATGAACTGATAAGCTATCTGGGCTCTGCCTCAAATATGGAGGAGGAAGAATTGAGTGGGATGCAAATGAAGTAGGAGTGGCCACAGGATGATGGATTGGGAAAGGTGATGGGAACACATGGAGGGATTTCACTATTTTCTGTTTATGTTTCTTTCATGTTTGAAATTCTCCAATCTTTTTAAAATTTCTAATACATGGCAAAAAATAAAAATAAAATAAAGCCTGCAGCATAGTTATAAATATCTGAAATATGGTAATATTCCATCAGAAAAAATAATTTAAACAACTCCATTATTTTTGGATCTTATTTTGAGCAATACATTAATTTGGGTATAACACTTGTCTTGAGTTTTTTCAGAAGCAAAGGTTGTACTTCTCTAAATGGATTAAAATGAGGAAAAATACTACATAAGGTTATTTAAAATATTTCATTTTCCTGTAACAGTAGGGATGTGTATCCACCCCACCATTCTTTTGACATTGTTTCTGTAAATGCTTACTCTGACTAATATGTAGCTTGCAAAATCCTAGGGACTAATTTCAAAAGATATAGACTCTGACCTTCAGTTATCCCAGCTCTGGGAGATTTGCTGACCTTCAACCACAAAACCAGGATGACACACACCAGACCATCACTTGACCAGTTTCAATGTCCTTATCAGAATGGACAGTGCTGGTCTGCACATAGAGAACTTTTCAACTCCCTCCCTTGATCCCTTTGTTCTGCTGTCCTTCTCCCTCCTTGTAAAAACCTCTGCCTGCACAGAGATGTTAAGATGGGCTTTGAGACAAGAGTCTCCCATCTTCTCAGACTGCTGGCTTCTGAATAAACCACAGCTACAATTGTTCTAAAATTCATTTAACTAAAATGAAGTCTAAATCCCTTTAAGATCCAATCATTAATTTCAGTTATACCCTCTAGAGCTACAGAGTTCAATACAGTAGTTACACCACATGTGACTATTTAAACTTATAGGAAATTAAATAAAATCAAAAATTCAGTTCCTAAGTAATACTAGACACATTTCAAGTGCTCGAAAGCCACATACAGCAGGCAGATACCACATCTGACAAGGCAATATTGGCATCATCGTAGGTTGGATCCCCCATCAGTGCACATGCCTAGGTTGCAGGTTCAATCCACAGCCGAGACATGTATAGGAGGTAAGTGATCAATGTTTCCCTCTCCCATGGATATATCTCTCTCTCTCTCTCTCTCGCTCTCTGCCTTCCTCCATCCCTCCCTCCCCGCTTCCCCTTCTTCTCTCTCTAAAGTCAATAAACATGTCCTTGGGTGAAGATTAAAAAATAATACTTAAATAAATTTTAAAATATTGCCCTCATCACACAGTGTTCCATTGGACAGAACTGTTCTGGAGCCTTGCCACTGAGAGTGTGATCTACAGACCAGCAGCACTAGCACCACCTAAAAGATTGTTAGAAATACAGAATCTCAAGTCTTCACCCAGATCCATTAAATCAGAAATTTCATTTTAACAAGATCTCCAGGTGATTCTAGTGTCCTCTAAAGTTTGAGAAGTATTGCACTAAGGAGACCAAACATTTGAAGTCAGTTATCAAATTGCACTCATACCACAAGTCCATACTAAATGTCCTCAGCTTTTCATCATATGACCTAGTTTCCAAATCTCACTGATCTAATTCTTCACTGTCCTCTATCATCTTCCAGTCTACAAAGGGTAGAACCAGAGGCTGTGCTTCAGGAGAGTTCTGAAAGTGAGACTATCACCTTCTTTGAGCTGGACACCATTTTTCTTTCAATATAACTTCACAGTGCATTAGTTCATTCTTATTTAATAAGTTCCATCAGACACATCACACTGGAGGCATGTAGGAAACTCATGATCCACAAGTTCCTTGGGTCTTCTTCGATGGAACTACAGTGAAGTCACACATAACAAAGACTTTTGTGGGTGACTGCTCGAACCAATGCTCAGAAATGTACAATTATCTATATTAAATTTAACCTTGTTGATTGTGCCTTTTGGTTTCATCTACTGAGTTCTTAAGGCATCATAATTCTTTCATCCAATTCTGTGTGAAAACTTTATGAGCATGCCTATGTCTTCCACCAAAAACTCAAAAATTTTAAACAGAAATAAGTCCAGAATAGTGACCGGGAGTCCCACAAGTCTTCTTCCTCCCACATGATAGGAATCCATTCAGACTCTTGGGTCTGGTTCTAACCCAGGATACTTATACTTGAAATCATTTCATAACTCCAGAATGTATTGTTGCAGAAACCAAAATAATTTTGAGGCAAAAAACTTCAAGATTAGACTTATAGTATTAAAGACTGAAGACCATGCCCTGGCTGGTGTAGCTCAGTAGATTGAGCATGGGCTGCAAACCAAAGGATCGCCAGTTCGATCCCCAGTCAGGGCACATGCCTGGGTTACAGGCCAGGTCCCCAGCACAGGGCACATAAGAAGCAACCACACATTGGTATTTCTCTCCCTCTCTTTCTCCTTCTCCTCCCCTCTCTCTAAAAATGAATAAAATCTTTTTTAAAAAGATTGAAGACCAGTAACTTTTTCCCACATCTTCTCTTGCTACCAGTACTTTGTGACAAAAGCACGACACTCTCTCCTATTTATATCCAGTCCTCAAATTATGTCAAACAAAATGACTGCCTATTCATTAAGATACATACACTCTTCTACATTGAAACAAACAAACGAAGTATTTTAAGTAGTCTGTACCAACATTTAACTTGTATCTGTGATGGGATCAATTCTCCAATGCATAAATGTGGTTAGACGATAAAGTAACTCATTACGTCTCTGGGACTTCCAGCCAAGATGGAGGCATAGATAGATATACTTTGCCTCCTTGTACAACCAAAAGAAGGACAACAACAAATTTAAAAACAAAAAAACAAGAACTGCCAGACAATCAAACTGTATAGAAGTCTGACAACCAAGGAGTAAAAGAAGAAACATTCATTCAGACTGGTTGGAAGAGCAGAGAGGATGCATAGCAAGGCAGTGGCTGGCAGACCTAGGAGGACAAGGCAGAGGCTGGTGGACCTGGCAGGCCCAATTTGCATATGGACAAACCAGGATGACAACTGGAGAGCAAGACAGACCATGCAACCCAGGGTTCCAGCCCAGGGAAATAAAATATCAAAACCTCTGACTGAAAAAACCTATGGGGGATGTGGCAGTGGGAGAAACTCCCAGCCTCACAGGAGAGTTCCCTGGATAGACCCACAGGGTCCTAGAATGTACACAAACCCACCACCTGGGAATCAGCACCAGAAGGGCCCAATTTGCTTGTGGGTAGCAGAGGAAGTTACTGAAAGCTGGCAGAGAGCTGAGCAAGCACCATTGTTCCCTCTCTGACCCCTCCCCCACAGACCTTGATACAACGCAGCAAAGTATGTTGCCCCTCCCTGGTGAATACCTAAGGCTCTGCCCGTTATAACATAGCAGGTGCACTGAGACAAAGAAATATGGCCCAAATGAAGGAACAGATCAAAACTCCGAAAATAGAACTAAGTGATAAAGAGATAGCCAACCTATCAGAGGCAGAGCTCAAAACACTGGTAATCGGGATGCTCACAGAAATGGTTGAGTATGGTTGCAAAATAGAGGAAAAAGTGAAGGCTATAAAAAGTGAAATAAAGGAAAATGTACAGGGAACCAACAGTGAAGGGAAGGAAACTGGGACTCAAATCAACGATTTGGAGCAGAAGGAAGAAATAAACATTTAACCAGTACAGAATGAAGAAACAAGAACTCAAAAAAAAAAAAAAAATGAGGAGAGGCTTAGGAACCCCTAGGACATCTTTAAATGTTCAAAAATCTGAATCATAGGGGTGCCAAAAGGAGAAGAGGAAGCAAGAAATGGAAAACTTATATTAGCAAATAATGAATGAGAACTTCCCCAATCTGGCAAACAAAATAGACTTCCAGGAAGTTCAGAAAGCTCAAAGGGTCCCAAAGAAGATGTACCCAAGGAAGCACACACTAAGGCACATCATAATTACATTACACAAGATTAAAAGATAAGGAGAGACTCTTAAAAGCAGCAAGAAGAAAGGAGAGAGTTACCAATAAAGGAGTTCCCATAAGACTATCAGTTCATTTCTCAAAAGAAACCTTGCAAGCAAGAAGGGGCTAGAGAGAAATATTCCAAGTCATGAAAGGCAAGGACCTACATCCAAGAATACTCTATCCAGCAAAGCTATTATTTAGGATGGAAAGGCAGATAAAGTGCTTCCCAGATAAGGTCAAATTAAAGGAGTTCATCATTACTAAGCCCTTATTATACAAAATGTTAAAGGGACTTATCTAAGAAAAAGAAGATGATCAAAAATATGAACAGTAAAATGACAATAAATTCACAACTAACTATCAACAATTGAACTTCAAAAAAGACAAAAACAAAAACAAACTAAGCAAACATCTAGAACAGGAACAGAATCATAGAAATGGAGATCAAATGGAGGGTTATTAGTGAGGAGGGGGTGGGGGGAGAGGCACAGGGAATAAGAAGTCTAAATGGTAGGTACAAAATAGACAGGGGGAGGTTAAGAATAGTATGGGAAATGGAGAAGCCAAAGAATTTATATGCATATCATATGGACATGAACTAAGGGAAGGGAATGCTGGTGGGAGGGAAGTGCAGGGTGAAGGGGAATAAATGGGAGAAAAAAATGGGACAACTGTAATAGCATAATCAATAAAATATATTAAAAATGAAAAAAAGAAAAAACAGCTTTGGAAAAAATAAAGTAACTCATTACATTTTCCAATGACTGCATGTCTTAAAATCTTATAATGTTCTCCTCCTTATTTTTACCAATATATTTCACATAAATAAGTAAATGATATACCCAGCAAAGAAAAATATTAGGTATATTACAACACCTGTAATATGACCTCTTATTCTGTAAATCAGATAAAATTATTTTTCTTCCATGAAATTAATTCTAAATCTTAAATTCTAATTATATTTAACATTTTTATAGTCCTGCTTATCCTTTTCTTAATTTGCTTTATCTTTTCTGTCACATCCCAAGAAATTCCCTTTTTATGTTGCTCTCATTATGCATATTAATTGAACATATGCGCTAGGAAAATATATATTAAATAATTCCTACAAGGGAGGCAAATTGGGTGATTCAAAGATCTGCGAGATAAGATCTTCTCCTTGAGGGGCTTATTAATCCAGTGGGGGAAAAAAAGATTTGCACAGAAATAATTAAGATAGAAAGCAATGTACAGAGCATACTATATAAGTAATACAATAAATGAGCTATAAAAAAAAAATCAGAGGACAGAGTTCTTTAGAAAGAAAAAAACTTCTCAGAGGGAATAGCAGTTACACTGGTTTGAAAGATTAATAGGATTTCGAATTGTGGGTGCAGAGAATATTTGGAAACTAGTCCTGTCCGAACAAACAAAGGTGCAAAGCAAAGGAGATGCAAATACAAACGATTGTACTGTTGCCAAAATAAAGGATGCATAATGGGAAACTGGGCAGAAGAGGCCACAGCATGAAGGGGTGCGCATAGGTGACAACGATGAGAAAGAAACAGATGCACCCAGACTGGGGCAGTGGCCCTGAGCAAAGTATATCCACATAACATCTAAGTCTGTCTACTACCAAGGTTGATTGAAGTAAAATATCAATGACTGTTTATTTATAATGCATAGCATAGGATATAGTGATTCCCATGACATTAAATATTCTTTTTTTAAATGTCTGGATGGTATTTCATTGTGTGATAATATGAATATGCTCCATTATTGGATACTTAGGTTAGTTTCCATGTTTTGTCAATACTTAGAATAACTATAGTGAATATCTTTTTATTTTGTGTGCATATAATTCCTAAGAAAGGAATTACTGGGTCAGAGGAAAGAATATTTTTCAGTCTTGATACACATTACCAATTTCATCCCAGGAAATATGTACTCATTTAAACGTCCAAAAGCAGTATGTGGTTTTGCTCATTATATGTGTGTAGCTGGGTACATCTCACCAAAAGAATGTGGGCTTCTGAACACCCTATCTTTTCTCCCAATGGTGTGAGGAGCCAGACCAGAGAAGAGAGAATATACTGCCCCAGGGAGATGAAAAAAGGGCCAAGAGAGAGTCGCTTTCACCCTCTCCATGAAAATGTGACTTCTTGCTGGGCATCCCAGTATCTCACATCTAGGCAGCCTTCATGGTTGTGACCCGTGAAGCTTCAAAGAGCCCCAGGCTAAGAAGGGCCCTGAGCTTGGCTTAATGTCTGTTATCAGTAATTTCTGAACAAGGGTCTTGCACTGAGCCCCCAAAATTCTGTAGCCAATCTTGTTCACTCCACAGTGCCTAGGAAAGTATGTGTTGCACATGAGACACTTTCAAAACTTCCCTCAAATAGAACAATATTATTGTGCTTATAGGAAAGGGGAGGAGGAAAATCAAACTAAATCCACATTAAATGCATTTTTAAAAAGTATGCAGTTTTTTCAAAAAAGTCATTATCAAATTACTGCTTAATTTTGTTAGTTACACAGACCAAGGGGACAATTAAGTTAAATTGAAGTCACAGAGATTCAAAGAAGTCATGCAAAGAAAAAAGTAAACGAAGTTTTTTTAAAAACTAGAGAGACAATAAGTCAGAAAAACACTAAGTTCAAAGTCAAAGAGAATTTGGCTTTTTCCAAGTCTATATCATTTTCCCAGTGGGTTCTTGAACTGAATAAATGTGATTTTTGCTTGAAAATTTTCATGAAGGCCAGCTGGAAAATTAAGACAGACAGGATAAGTGTCTTTTTATTATTCTGAGCCACATAAGACAATTGGCCTCAGAGGCCAATAAAAACTAATCCAGAAGAACACAGACCACAAATCTTGCTACCCCAATCACTCACCAACCCTAAAAGTTAATAGACTGTTAGTATTCCTAGTGTGAACACTGCCTTTTCCTCAAGTTTTAGTTAAAGCGTAGAAGAATCAAAAAGTATTAGAATTCTGCAGATGGATTCTTAAGGGAGGCCCTGGACTTCACCAGGCCAAAATCATTTTCTGTACAAGTCCAAATCCATGTCCTCCTCACATTCCATGCAGACATTGTTGACAATGTGTTCTTAAATTTGGTCCTGGATCAACTGCTTCAGAACTACATAGGGTATTTCTTAAGAATGGTGATTTGTAGGCCCCATGCTGGACCTTCTGAATCAAATTTCCAGGACACAGAAATCTATTCTTTTCACCAACATTAGGTGAATCAGTGCACAAACCAGAGCTTCTCATACTTCACTGTGTACACTTATCACCTAGGGATCTTGTTATAATGCAGGTTTTGATTCACTGGATCTGGGTAGAGGTATAACGGTTGGTATTTCTGCTATGGCTGGGTAGCTCAGTTGGTTAAAGCAATGTCCCTATACAAGGTTGTGGGTTCGATTCCCAGTCAGGCCACATACAGGAATTAACAAATGAATACATAAATAAATGGAATAAGAAATCAACGTTTGTTACCCTTTGCAAGACAGCATGGATGGAACTGGAGAGCATTATGCTAAGTGAAATAAGCCAGGCGGTAAGGGACAAATACCATATGATCTCACCTTTAACTGGAACATAATCAACAAAAGAAAAAAGCAAGCAAAATATAACTAGAGACATTGAA
Organism: Micronycteris hirsuta; assembly: GCA_004026765.1. Lineage (NCBI taxonomy): Eukaryota > Metazoa > Chordata > Mammalia > Chiroptera > Phyllostomidae > Micronycteris > Micronycteris hirsuta. Next base: position 32,780 of record PVJI01007993.1, read on the forward strand.
ATTAAGAACAGTCTAACAATAGCCAGGGGGGAAGAGGGGAGGGGATTGTGGGGAGAAAGGTTTTCAGGAACTACTATAAAGGACACATGGACAAAACCAAGGGGAGGGCAGAAGCAAGGGAGGAAGGTGGGTTTCGATGGGGTGGGGAGAAAATGCAGACAACTCTAATTGAAAACAATAAAGTAATTAATTAAAAAAAGAAATCAATGTTTCGCTCTCTCTCCCTTCCTCCCTCTTCCCTCCACCATCCTCTCTCTCTCTAAAATCGATAAATAGAACAAAAAAATATAAGAAAAAAAAGAGTCAGCATTTCTAACAGATGAAGTTCCTTCCTTGGCTGCAAATTAGAGTCATATGGGGAGCTGTTTAAAATCCCAATTCTGGGGGGAGGTCCAAGATTGTGGAGTAGGTAGATGCTGAGCTCGCCCCCTCCCAAGAATACATCTAGTGTATATCTATATTCAGAAAATTCCTTCTGAGAGAAAATTATAAGCCAATTAAATAGCTTCTGCACAATAAGCAAGAGAGAGAAAGACCACATAAAGAAAGCTGGAGAACCACAAGAACTTTCTGGAAGCTGAAGGAACAACCCAGGACCAGAGGAACTGGTGAGTGCCACTGTTTATATTTCCCCTGCATGTGGATAGCAGGTGGGATCTCCACCCAAGTTCTCTGGCCAATCTGCAGGGCACTTTAGTGTGTTCCCAGCACCCCCTGCCCCGGAGCTAGATCCAATAGAAACAGAAAGGCTCCATAGCATGCATACAAGGGGCCCCTCCACCCAGAGAATGATCCAGTGGGTATGGCAGACTGCAGCTACCAGAACCCACTGAGCTGCCCACATGTGTAGGGCTTCCCCAGCTAGAGAAAGTGTGGAGCCAGCAAAACGCTATGGTGCCCATTTGCAGGACTAGTCTGTACAGAGAAAGTGTGGGGATAGTAGAGTGCTACTGTGTGCTCACCTGGGGCTGCCGCTCCTGGAGAGAAAGTGGAGCTAGCAAAATGCCATGGTCCCCACACAGAAGTCTGCCCATGTGGAATGAGTCAAGTGCTGCTGTGTATACACAGTACTGCCCCATCAGGAGAGGGTGCAGAACTAGCAAAGTGTTGCTGTGCATGCCCACAAGACCGCTCCACCTGGAGAAACAGCAAAGCTAGTAGAATGTTAAGATGCAGACCCCATAGAGCAGCCCCACCAAGACCCTGCTCTGATGGTGAATAATTTAAGCAATGAGGTACACACACAGCACTACACTATTGAGTGATTGGAGCTCTACTGAGCAAGTGAAGAAAAACCAATCAAAGATGAAGAATACAATAACTGAAATGAACAATATGAGAAGGAATCAATATCAGATTAGTTAATATAGAAGAATGGATTAGCAACCTGGAACACAGAATAGTGGAACTTACCCAATAACAGCAAAACAAAAAAAGAATTGTAAAAGATGTGGAAAGTATGACATCTCAGGGATAACATCAAACAATTGAACCTTCACATTATAAAAATTTTAAAACAAGAGAGGAGGGGGCAGAAAGAATATTTTTTTAAATAATGACTGAAAACTTCCCTAATCATGGGCAGGAAACAGACATACAGGTCCAGGAAATCCAGAGAGTCCCTAGACCAAACAAGATGCACCCAAAAAGACTCCCACCAAGACATACTGTACTTAAAATGGCAAAAGTTAAGGATGCAGAGACAACCTTACAGCATCAAGAATGAAACAACAAGCCACATACAAGGGAAACCCCATAGGCTACCAGCTGATTTCTTAGAAGCAACTTTACAGACCAGAAGGGAATGGCAGGAAATAGAAAGTGCTGAAAGAAAGGAATCTACAAACTAAAATAATATATCTGACAAAGTTATCATTCATAATTGAAGAGTTCCCCAGACAAGCAAAAACTAAAGGTATTCACAACCACTAAACCAGCCTTACAAGAAATATTAAAGGGTCTTCTTTATGCAGGGGGAAAAAGCCATAACCAGAAATAAGAAAATGCAGGAAACAAACATAATCTTATTGGTAAAGGCAAATATACAATATTCACAGTTAATCAACTACTTAAAAAGTTAATATGGCCCTGACCAGGTAGCTCAGTTGGTTGGAGCAGAGTCCTGAACACCAAAACGTTGTAGTTTCACTTCCTGGTCAGTGTGCATACCTAGGTTGCAGGTTCAGTCCCTGGTCAGGGCATATATGAGGCAATGGATCAATGTTTCTCTCCTCTCTGCCTCTTTCTGTCCCTCTCTCTCTGTCGCTCACTGTATCTCTCTCTCTCCCTCTCTCTTCCTTCTCTCTCTAAATCAACAAAAATATCCTTTGATGAGGATTAAAAAAATAAAATAAAATAAAGCTAATATGAAGGTTAAAAAACAACAGTAGCAAAATTAACTATAACTACAATAAATAATCAGGGGATATCCAAAACCAAAAGATATAAAACATGACATCAAAAACAAAAGTGTGGATAGGGAAATAAAATGTAGTGCTTTTAGAATTCGATTGACCTTACATGCCTATCAGCATAAAAAAGACTACTATAGATAGAGATAGATATATGAATCTCATGGTAACTATAAACCAAAACCATATGAAAGTACACAAAAAATAAAAAGAAAAAATCTACTCAAAACACTAATGAAAACCAACAGATCTAAAGAAAAGAGATCCAGAAAAGGGAACAGAGAACAACAACCAAAAAAACAATTAACAAAATGGTAATAAGCACATACCTATCAAAAATTTCAAATGTAAATGGTCCAATAAAAAGGCATGGAGTGGCAGAATGAATTGGAAAAAAAACAAAACATGACCCATCTATATGTGGCTTACAAGAGACTCACTTTAGATCTAAAGATACACACACACTAAAAGTGAAAAGATAAGAAAAGATATTCCATGCAAGTAGAAACAAAAAGAAAGCTGGCATAGCAAAACTCCTATCACACAAAATAGACTTCAAAACAAAGAACATAAAAAGAGACAAAGAAGGACATTATATAATTTTAAAGGGGTCAGTCTAAGAGATTAAAATAACTGTAAATAATTATGCATCCAACATAAGAGCACCAAAGTATACAAAGCATATATAAATGGACATAAAGGCAAAAATTAACAGTAATACTATAATAGTTATAGACTTTAATACTCCATTTATCTCAATTGATAGATCATTCAGACAGAAAACTAATAAGGAAATAATGGCCTTAAGTGTCACATTAGAGCAGTTTAACTTAATAACATTGACTTAAGAACATTTCATCCAAAAACTGTAGATTACACATTTTTCTCAAGTACATATGGAACACTTTCCAGGATAGATCACATACTAGGCCACAAAACAATCTTCAATAAATCAAGAACACTGAAGTCATATCAAGCATATTTTCTGTCCACAATGTCATAAACTAGAAATCAACTACAGGAAAAAAAACTGCAAAAAAAACACAAATACATAAAGATTAGACAACATGCTTCTAAAACAACCAATTGATCAAAGACAAAATGAAAAAGGAAATAGAAAACTATCTTAACACGAATGAAAATGAAAACACATTCTCACAAAATTATGAGATACAGTAAAAGTAGTTTTAAGAGTAAAATTCGTAACTATACAGTCCTACCTCAAGAAGAAAGAAAAATCCTAATCTATTGAATAATGTACGCCGCTGGTGTCGAATTCATTTTCACCTGGGGCCACATCAGCCTTGTGGTTGCCTTCAAAGGGCCAAATGTAACTTTAGGACTGTATAAATGCAACTACTCCTTGACAGTTAAGTGAGAGCTCGGCACTGCCACCAGGTAGAAACAAGGTGCTGGGCCGGATAAAACAAGGTGGAGGGCTAGATTCGGCCTGCGGGCCTTGGTTTGCCACCTGTGCTTTACACCTAAAGGAACTAGAAAAAGAGGAACAAACAAAACCCAAAGTAAAAAGAAGAAAGGAAATACAGAGACAATTGTACTTGAACAAGAATAAAAAGAAGAAGAAAGGAAATAATAAAGATCGGAGCAAAAATAAATGAAATAGAAAAGAGAAAAACAATAGAAAAGATCAATGAAACTAAGAGCTGGTTCTTTGGGAAAACTGAGCATCTTTAAAAATCTCTCATGAAAATTATCTGTAAATAATGAGAAAGATGTTGAAATATTAACACCTCCTTCATGAGCATATCAAAATGCTCCCTCAGCCACCTTCCATCTGCTTGCCTGCCTCTTCCAACAGGAGCACAGCCTCGCTCTGTTTTCAGCTTATTTGATTTCTAAAAAAATTAAGCCAAAAATTGTTTCAACATGCTGCAAAGTATAATCCTAACATTTCGTACACATTTGGACACCCCAATTTAAACTATAGTAGGAAATAGCATATTTGTGGGCTGTTTCTTGCCATATTTTAGACTTATTCTTCACGAAGTGCATTTCTCTATCGAAATCATATGCACGAACTTAACTTCTAAGTGAAGTAACAATAGCAACAACAATGATAGTGGCTAACACTAATACAACGTTGTTCTAAGCACTTTCCAGCTATTTATTTAATCATCCTGCAATGTTATTATTATCAAATCCATTTTACAGAGTAGAAAACTGAGGCCACAGGCACTCACAACTTTTTCATAGTCACAGGGCTGATAGTAGCAGAGCCAATGCTTTAAACCAGGCTCCAGATTCTATTTCTTACCCATTACACCGGACTGCCCAGGAGGCACTACCTAGCTTGACTGAATCCTTTCTTTTCCAGTATCAGTGGTCATTGTCATATTGCAGCATTAAAAAAGCTGGAGGGGGTGAGTGTAATGGGTTGAACAGTGCCCTCAAAAAAGATATGCCTAAATCCTAATTCCCTGAACCTATAAATGTGACCTTTTTTGGAAAAAGAGTCTTTGCAGCTCTGAATACAGATATCGAGATAACAAGTGTCCGCATAAAAGGCAGAAGGAAATTTGAGACACAGAGGCTTATGAAGGAGAAAGTGTGAAGACAGAGGCAGAAACGGGAATGATGCAACTATAAGCCAAGGAATGCCAAGGGTTGCTGGCAGCCAGGCACCAGAAGCCAGGAGAAAGGCACAGAATGTATTCTCCCTCAGAGCCTCCAGAAGGAACCAACCCTGCAGACACCTTGATTTCAGATATCTGGCTTCCACAGCTGTGAGAAAATAAGTTTCTTTGTTTTAACCTACCAAGTTAGCATTACTTACGATGGCAGCCCCAGGAAGCTAATATGGTGAGTCACACAGTGGGCCCAAAAACCTTGAACAGAAATCACACCCTCATTTTACAAATCAGGAAAATAAGCCTCAGAGTAATGAATTCATCAATGTGCTGTCGATCGCACAGCAGGTTTGTAGCAGAACCAAGCCGGACTCTAGGCTACATGCTGGCCCCCCCAGTCCTAGGGTAGCCCCCATTAGGTATCTCTGACCCACCTCTTTGGGGGACATAATCATACATGCACTTTAGAAGCTGACCACCAAGGTCACTGTCCTGATTCTACCATTTGCATCCTGTGCACCTCCATCTTCTCATCTGTAAAATGGGGGAACAGAAATGACACCTACCTACAGTGTTATTTTGAGGAATAAATGAGGCAATATATAAGCCTGGTATATAACCTCTCAATAAATATTAGCTTTACTATTATTTTATTCCAATATCTATTTGGCTTTTAATAAAGGGTTAATTAAAAAATCAGGAATATCGCAGCGCCTAGAGGGAAAAAACTGACAGACACATTAGCAGCATTTTCTTTATGTGAAAATTTGTGACAAATATTCCCCAATTTCTTATGAGGAGGTTGACTATCAAGATGCAATGCCCATCACCCTAGATTTGCACCTCTCTGACAGTCTCTGATGGCCCTGCCCCACAAAAGGAGGGTCTAGTATGATTGGCCAGTGACCAGAACATTGACTGGAAGGTATCATACTAGTGCACATGGTCATTCACAGCACCCCACTTTCTCTCTTCCACTTGTGTGGCCCCAATAGGAGAGGCCCTAAGCCTGTCATCTTTTTCTTGTCTCCCATGATGACCATTTTTGGAAACACTGCTTTCTCAAGCAGCTCTGCCATCCTCCCAGCTTTCCAGTCCTGGGGACCAGTAAGGCAGGCAGGGCTTTTCATGCCTTACAGGACAGGGCCCTGCCCACCCTCCTTACCCTTTCACTCTGGGTAGCTATGTGGGAAGAATACCAGAACCTCCTCTTGATAACCCTGACTTACCCCTGAGCATGGTGGCTACATGGTGTCAATATGCAGTAGGCATGGCCATTTTAACACCTGGTGGGGCAGGAACAGCAAGTTCTCTCCCTAATCAAAAATTCCCTCATGAGGGGACACTGAGCTCACTCTCAGGGATTAATAAAGCCATATTCTATTTCCCTTTGGACTGCTGGACTTGGTCAGACCCTAGAGAGAGGCAGAAAGAGCAGTAGCATTCAAACACCAAATACCCACCCAAATCCCTAATAAATTCATATTATTTTCTGATGGTAAATGTGTACAATAAGCCATGTTATCTCAAAGAATAATGTTCATTATAAAGTATCTTCCAATGTATTGAAATTCCTATTAGTCATCTGAATGATAATGCAGACTTGAAGAATACCAAGAAATTGAAACACTTGGGGAAATTTAAAGCCATTTCTCCCTAAACCAAAGAACCATCAATCTGTTGCAATGGTTATACTGCTCTAATTACCACACTGGATCTACACACACACACAGATGCATACACACCCCACCCCTTGTCATATCTCTCCCAATATAAAGCCCAAGGCAGCTGCTGGAATAAGCGAAATACTATTGAAATCAATAGTATCCTTAGAAAATGTGGGCCTGGGATGCTGATTTCATCACAAACAGATTTCTCTGTTTGCCAGAACTTTCTCCAGGAAGTTCAAGAACCATGAGCAGCTGTAGAAATCCAAGTTATCTGAAAAATCAAAGGATCTGTTCTCCTTCAAAGCAAATTTCCTAAAAGGACCTCAGCATCTGCCTTTTTAGCATAAGAGGCTGGGCACCCTAATCTAAGGTGAATTTTTAGTTCTCTCCTCCCTCTTGTTCCATTCATTTGTGAAACCTGATCCCTTTTACTCCAGGCCAGGCACCATACTTCCATTATCACCCATAATCATGTCAATTGTTTTTGACTTTCAAGAATTAACCAATGCCTGATACGCCTTACCCATTTCTCTTTCTCCAAATATCTGAAAGAAGGTTCCTTTCCCATTTCCAGTCCTGTGTCAAGTGCCTCATAAATTCCTGGAAGCCCAGAAAATGATTAAAATGACACCACAACCCTCTCCTCCCACAGGTAGAGTCAGGATTCTCACCCAAGACTTTGGGCCAAAAAGATGCTCATATTTTTACTGACATCTGGAATTTGACATTGTTCACCTTTGTTTTACCTTCAGACTAAGAATGAACATCTGTCAACCAAACAGTGAACCAGAGCAACGCAGAGAGACAACATCCCACCTAAAGCAAGCAACAGCTGCTTAGCTCCAGCTCACTGGGTTCAGGGCTACCAGATCTGCCTGGTGTTTAAGGAGATTCAGAAATCAGGTTTTTACATGATGTCTCTCAAATTTTCCATGCTGGCACACAGCCAACTTGTGTCAGCGTGAGAATTAGATCTAGGCCTCCTGGCCTCATGAAGCCCAAAGGGCCTTGGCTTTATACATGCCTGTGCATTTCATTCAACAGCTATTTACTAAATAACTGCTCTGTTCAGGGATATTGTTTTAATAAGTGGGTGGATGGGTGAATGGACAGCCAGATGTTAAAGAACTTAGGGAGAAAGCAAAACATAACTCCAAATTTACCAAATATCTTTAAAAAAAACTGAGATACAACATTCAATCCATCATCTTCCTTCCCAAAATAATTTTGTTTGCAATTGACAATGATTAGGGAATAGATTACATAGTCTGAAAACTAAAAGTAAGACAAACACAGAAATGCTATTTAAGCCAGAGCATCTTCCACTAAGAAAGTCATGACTAAGGAAGCACTGTAGCTGTGTAATCCACAGACAAAACCCATTCTTGTATTATTTAAGAACATCTTTCCCCCTCTGCACTCTTGAAAACATGGGGTATATTTCTGCAATATTTCTATCAGGATGGTAATTAGTACAGCTAAGAAATGTCATCAACAGCAAAATTAAAATTAGCCTTTACTGGTAAAATTTCTCCTGGGATATGCCGGTAGTTCCTGTTTCCACCAAACAGAATAATGGGTTTACATGTCATCCCACAGCAAACTGATCAACCCATCTGCAGCACCTGAATAAAACCAAACACCACATCAAACTGGACCACCAACATGTCAATCTTTGCCTGCTGAAACCACACCTGCCTCATCCTAGACCCTGGCCCCCATCAAATCATACTCACAAATCATATAACTGACATTTTTTTGCTATCAAAGCACTCTTAATTTCCCTGAAAATTTTTCGAGTAACTAGAGTTGTGGCATGGTTCAGCTTTCGGGACACTTGTACTTAGTACAGCAACACATCAGGGAAAACTGAGATCCAAGGAAAGGAGGTAATTTGACCAAAATCACACTCTGTTTGGCATCAAAGTCAAGCCTAAATTCCTAGCCTAGTGCTTTCTCTTTTTGTTAAACCTAACAGTCTCCCTAGGTTAAAAGTTACTTTTTTTTACTCCATAGCTAGTAAGGTCTCTTTATCTGGACCTTTTCTGGTCACCTCCTCCCTGGTTTGAGGAAGAAAAACCTCACCCCATCTGTAAGGCTGACCTTATTTTCTCCCTCCTGTTTGACTTTGTTCTACCAATAGCCCCTCTCTGTACCATACCATTCCTTACCAGGTAAAAATGTGGTCGAGTACATCACACATTAGTGGAGGGAGATGCCCCAAACTCTGCATCTCCTCCAGTTACCACTCTTCCAAGCTGAGTACCTTGCAGGAAAGAGTATAAATATCAACATTACTACTTCCAACGCACTGCAACCTAATATCCACTCTTAACACCCTATAATGAGGTCTGGCAGAGGCCATGAGAAAGCCAGTTCCACCAAACCCATACCCCTACTTTGCATCACCACCAGGATCAGTGAGACTTTGCAATAAAACATGATCAAAGAATCAAACTCCTCATCTCCTCCCTTCCTGCGTCTTCCACTGTGGCTCAAGCCAAATCCTTTCACTCCTTTTGTTTTCTGCACTAAAATGGAAGTTCCATACAAGCAAAAATTTTTGCCTACTATATCCTCAGCAGCTAGCTCAGCACACAGAAGTTCAATATTTGTTGACTTACTCCATTTAGCCATTCAGTCATTGTCCTGTTTGAACCCCCTGGGGAGCACCAGTACTGTCTCCAGTGGAAAATGGAAGATACATCTAAAGGCCAGTGGAGAGGTTTGAGTTAGAGAACTTGATCTGGGAGACCATTCTTTTGGTATAAACTACTGAGTTTCAGCTGGACAGAAATGATGCAGCAGATGAATTCAGTAGTCAGAGATAAGCAAAATAGGCCAAAATTTATACAAATCAATTAATCAATCACTTCCTCTGAGTCCTCAGGGTTCTAGCTGCTTGGATCAGTCAATCTATACCTGGAAGCCATGAGAGCTGCTCTGGGCAACTGGAGAGTTTGTCTTTCCTGAGGGTTCAGACAATAATGTTTACTGTAAAGTCACCCTCATCACTTTTTCTCTTTTACTCTCTTAGTGACACAAAAATTTACAGTTTCTACCTCGTGCCACAGAAAATATTTAATGCAGACTACCAGAAAATGTAATGGGAACCTTCCCATTTTTTTTAGCATGAGAAAGGTCTGGCTATAGCCCCGAGTTCTTCAGAGCAGTCATCTGCAATTCAACATGAACTGCCTTGCATTCAGCTAAGGGGATCCATACCTTGATCAAGAAAACTCTCCTACAAATACCATATGATCTCACCTTTAACTGGAACATAATCAACAAAAGAAAAAAGCAAGCAAAATATAACTAGAGACATTGAAATTAAGAACAATCTAACAATAGCCAGAGGGGAGGGGGAGGGGAATGTGGGGAGAAGGGTTTTCAGGAACTACTATAAAGGACACATGGGCAGAACCAAGGGGGAGGGTGGAAGCAGAGGAGGAAGGTGGGTTTGGATGGGGCAGGGGGGTGGAGGGGAGAAAATGCAGACAATTGTAATTGAAGAACAATAAAGTAATTAAAAAATAATTAATAAATTATATCCAGTAAAAAAAAAAGAAAAGAAAACTCTCCTAGCCACCCCTAAGAAGCTCATCTAAGTTTGATTTCCAGTGCAGATATTCTAATTCCACTGGCTCTATATATAAAGAAGAGAAAAACAACAAGATAATAAGGAAAAACTCTTCCCAAGATTGTGATATGGCATCTCCTTGGCATATGACAAAAGTATTGTGTATCTTATGATGACAGTTTGGAGATGACATCCTCTCTCTCTCTCTCTCTCACTCACACACACACACACACACACACACGCACACACACACACACACACACACAAATAATAGAAAAGGCAAATCGAAGAATTAAGCCAAGGGAAACAAACTAGGATGTTCTCAACTCAACAGAATGAGAGTTTCTGTTGGGTTCACAATAACCTTTCCCTTTTGACCATCAACATATTGACAAAGGAGCTTTTAAACTCATCCTGCTGCTGTTAACAAGACAGTCCCAGAGGAGTTCACAATGGTAGTAACACAGGAAAAATCATAGAAGCAAAATACAGTTTATCCCATCATGCACCTCCATACAAATTAAGCACTATACTAACTTCTCTTTTTTTACTGAAGTGTAATTGGCATATAATATCCTATCACTTTCATAGTGATTCAATATTCATAGACATTACAAAACAATCACCACAATAAGTCTAGTTACCATCTGTCATCATACGAATCATTACAATATTATTGACTATATTCCCTATGCTGTACATTATATCCCATGATTTATTTTATGCCTGGAAGTTTGTATCTCTTTATCCTCTTCACTTATTTCATCCACCTTCCCACCCCCTCCTCCCTGTTGCAACCACCAGTTTATTTACTATATCTATGAGTGTTTTATTTATTTTTTTTAGTTTTCACACATAAGTAAAATCATATGGTATTTATCTATCTCTGTCTTACTTCACTTAGCACAATACCCTCTAGGTCCATCCGTGTTGTCACAAATGGCAAGATTTCATTCTTCTTATGGCTCAGTAGTATTCCATTGTGTATATGTGTGTATATGTGTACCACATTTTCTTTATCCATTCACCTATTGATGGACACTTAGGTTGCTTCCACATCTTGACTATTGTAGATAATGCTGCAGTGAACATAGGGGTGCACATATCTCTTTGAATTAGTGTTTTCATTTTCTTTAAATAAATACCCAGAAGTAGAATTGCTGGATAATATGGTCGGTCTATTTTTAATTTTTTGAGGAAATTCCGCACTATTTTCCATAGTGACTGCACAGCACCAATTTACCTTCCCACCAACAGTATATGAGGGTGCCCTTTTCTCTAGATCCTCATCAACACTTATCTTTTGTCTTTTTGATAACAACCATTCTGAGAGATGTGAGGTGATATCCTATAGTGTAACTTCTCTTGATTCAGGGAAAATAATGACTTTGATGGGCCAATTTCTCTTTCTCCTCTTTAAACATAAGTACAATATTTAGACCACTAATTTTGCCCTTCCTTCAACACAATGCTTTATGAAATAAGTCTCCAATCATCTGTTTTCTCTTGGTCATTCTCTCTATTGAGAACCTGGACTCCCCACCAACCACCCCTATTTCCACCTTCCATATTTTTGAATACTAGTCCATCCTCAGAAAGCATATCCGATGCTACCCTCCCTATGTGAAGTCTTCCCTCATCTCATCCTTCTCTGGGCTCCTAAAGCATTTGAATTGCATATTTAATTGTGAGTACAACTTTCTTCCCCCTTTTTACAGGTTGTTTCCTATGGATTTTTATGAGTAGCATTTTCCCTGCTAAAACAGATTCTCATGGTAAGAGCTGGGACATACTCATATTTGTAACCACAGAGCTTCTAAACAGAGCTGTGACTATTAACCAGTCAAGATGCATTGAGCTATTACTAAGAAAACCTCAGCTAAATTGGCTTACACAGGGCCACTCCATACTACAGTCAACTCTGACTTTGAAGACCAGCCTTAAAGTTAATCTGCCTGGATTCAGTCCAAGCTCTGCCACTTGCTAACTGTAACTTTGGACAAGTGATTTCTCCTCTATCCTCACCTTGCTCACATATAAAATGGTGATATTACTAACAGTATCTACTTCACAGTGTCATCGTGTGGATTCAATACGATACCACATACAAGACCTTCAGCATATATTTAAAAGATCATTATTTTATTTAGGTACATGTAGGAAGTTCTTTATCAGCTATACTGATCATTTTTATCCTTATCAAGGGAACATACTGTAGAGACATGGGTGTGCTAAATGGGAAAGTAATTCACACTCTGACATGCTTGCCTGAGAAAGGCAGGAGCCAAGACCTTCCCCAATCCCTTCCAGAAGCCCTACTCTGGCAGGGATTGGGAGGAGGTTGTATCCACTCTCCTGGACTCTAGCTAGGCTTCTACAAAAGAGAAAGCTCACGTTGAGAGCTATTCTCAGGAAAGTAAGTAAATTTGGCAAGCTCAAACTTCATGCTCATATAAAATTCCAAGGTAGAGTCAACTGTCCATCAAAACCTATGTATATCACTGCTATGATCCCTCATTCATGTTCTACATAGAAAAAAGAAATGGGTCTCTAATGATTTTTCCTAGACAGTAAAGGGACGAAAAGCGTGCTTTGTGCCCTGGCTGGTGTAGCTCAGTGGATTGAATGCAGTCCTGCGAAACAAGGGGTTGCCAGTTCGATTCCCAGTCAAGGCACATGCCTGGGTTGCAGACCGGGTTCCCAGTGGGGGACACATGGGAAACAACCACACATTAATGTTTCTCTCCCTCTTTCTCCCTCACTTCCTTTCTCTCTAAAAATAAATAAATTTAAAAAATCTTTTTTTTAAAGTGTGCTCTGCATTTCTTTAGAGTCTTCTTCATCTTAGCATATAAATGAGAACACAGTAGGTACCCAATTAACCCTTACTTGATAACTCCCCAAAATCTTTTATTCCTTGCTCTATGACAAATGCCTACAGCATAATTTAATTTACAGTGTTAGATTTTACTTGCAGTTGCAAAGAAATAAAATTAGAATTATCCAAGAAATAAAATTAAATTATCCAATTAGGAGTTTAAGACCCTGAGACCAACATAATGAAGTAGAAGTTCTTAATAAATGAAAATATTTAAACAAGCACTTTACTGTGACACCCAATACTATGCAAACTCTTGTAGGGTAACTTTTTCTGGAGGAAGGACTAAAACCTACCACCTCTAGTATATTCTACCTGAATACATCAATAAATGTAATACAGTCCATCTACAATGTTCTACCCTACTGACAAACACAACTTTTAACCATCCCCAGAGTCCTGGTACATGTCCCCTCCTTCTCAGCACAAACTGAACAGTAGCGAGCTAAAGATATGTCTCATATTACCAAAAGCTCATTCATTTCATTGAGTACTAGCAACTACTTATTCCTAATACACATGCAATATTAATATTAAATGGCAATATCTAGACAGAGGTTTTACCTAAATATTCTTAGATGCCCTTGGGGTTCAGAGTAAGGGTAAGGAAGTGAAATAACAATTCAGGTCATGCACATTTTCTAGGGAAAATTACAAAGTTTTCATTGGCTTCTCCACATATGATTTCCCAAGTTTAAAAACCACAGAGTTTTTTTTTTTTAATCTAGTAAGGCAAATTTTATTTATTTGCTAAATTTCTAAATATGACCAATTTCTAAATTTGGTCATTATGTGCATTGTTCAACTTTCCACCTCATATATTTACATATTTCTACTGGTTTCAATATTCCTTGGAAACTTTTATATATTTTATATGAATATATCAGAAATATACCTATTTCTAGAACTTGTAGATCCTAACTAGCACCATAATATCATCCACTTGGAGACCCAAGTCTAATGGAATTTACAAAAAGTGGAGAATTTCTTAGACATTATATAAAGGAATCATTTGGCTGGGTCCACTAAGATAAGACAGCATGAATTGATCCTGATGTCAGCCAATAGCACTTCTGGAATTTCTCCAGTGGGCACAGTCAAGGATAGGGATTGATAAATTGGGTGTGAAGATCAAGAAATTCCAGAAGGCTACTGAAGTTGCTGTTGAAATAGCTGGGCATAAACAGGTGAGAGTAGGTAACTGTTTAATTGATCGCAGTCTTCCTAATAACTGAAATAGGGCAAGCTCCCAATTATGTGTTACACAAACATATTTCCTAGACATGGCTATCCTTTCTTCCAAACTACCTTTCCCACAAAGTCCATGGCTAGACTCTACCCATCATGCCTCTTTTTCAGAGTTTCTTTCCACAACTCTGCTGGGGTGGGAGGGCATAGATCTCACCACTCCCTGGGTCACAGCTAACTGGACCTAGAACAGACTCTGGATTCAAGCTGGCCAATCAGATTATCAGATTCTTCTAAAGAGAAAAAAAAAAACCTGCCTAAAGAGGAAGCTGAGAGGTGAGAAACTCCTAGGCCGGGAGGCTATTTATGTACCCTGAAGTCCATGTAGATGGAGGCAAGATCAGAAAGAACTCTAACTGAATTAATGAGACCATCCTCAATAGAGTTCAACAATCCATAGTAAAGAGCTTCCCCATTCCTGAAGTTCTGCTCTGCGGATCCAGTGAGTTTGTCAGTCAAAACTACCTGAAAGAATCTGCTGGACCTTTAATGAAGCATCCTGAGAGATAATCTCTCTCATTTCTCTGCAATGGTTTTAATTTTCCAGCTGGTCATAAAGTTGCTGCCTCCTGCCCTTCAGGATGGGTTTTGAAGATAGGAGTGTTCCTTGGCATTCTCCTCTGCTCATTTACTCGACAAGAATGTGTCTGCTCCTTCCTGCTTTCCCTCTCTCCTCTGTTGCTCCCAACAATGTACTTCCTTCCTCATTCTTGCTTTCCATCCTTTCTCTATGCCTCTTCAACAACATCTTGAAGATACTGTCAGGCAGCACTGCTACTTCCACCCTATGTTAGGCCTTCCATTTCAGCACCAAATTCTCTAGCTTTCGAGCAAATCTGTTGTATTCTCCTTCAAGGCAGTAAAAAGAACACAGTTTGGGAGCTAAGCATACCTGAGATTCAAATCCCAACTACACCTAATGGGAAGACCTCAGGCAGGCCACCTAATTAATCTCTCTGTGCCTTCTCATCTATAAATGGGAATGCCACATGTTTTGCAAAGCTGTTGAGCTCTCACACACAAAGGCAACTAGCAAATTCCTGGCACATAGTAGATGGAGCTCAAAAATGCTTATTCTCTTCAATAAAAAAAAAAATCCTCAAAGACACAAACAACAGTATGGTGATTACCAGAAGGAAAGGGGGATGGGAGAATGCAGAAGAGGGTAGAGGGGAATAAATGGTGACAGAAGGAGACTTCACTTGGGGTGGTAAACACACAATCCGATATACAGATGATATGTTATGGAATTGTACCCCGGAAACCTATATAATTTTATTAACCAATGTCACTCAACAAATTCAATAAATAAAAAAATAAAATAAAATGCTTATTCTCCCTTCCTTTCAAGATCAATGTCAGACATAGACAAAAAAAAAAAACCCATAAAAAGTATGTGAAAGTATAAAGAAATTATACTTTTAAAAACAGGTTTCGCTCTGGCTGATGTAGCATCAGCCAAGATTGAGCGCGGGCTGGGATTGAGCGCGGGCTGGGAACCAAGCGGTCCCGGTTCGATTCCCAGTCAGGGCACATGCCTGGGTTGCGGGCCAGGTCCCCAGTGAGGGCCATGTGAGAGGCAACCATACATTGCTGTTTCTCTCCCTCTCTGTCTCCCTCCCTTCCCCTCTCTCTAAAAATAAATAAATTAAAAAAAAAAGTTAAAAAAAAAAAAACAGGTTTCATTTCCTTAAAGGAGTGTTCATTTCCTTATAAGATTGATTTCTATTTACCAAATGTCTACTTTTAAAAGAATTCAAGGTATTTGAAGATTCATGCTTAATAGTCCAGGTCAAGATTTAAAAAAAAAAAAAAAAGACATCAACAATTAATTCCTTCCCTCCAACTGATGAATCGAGTTTTATCTTTTATGTCATTGTTTTTACATAAATATATATTTTTAAATGTTTTTTTATTTTTCAATTATAGGTGACATACAATATTATATTAGTTTGAGATATATGAGTGATTGGACATTGTATAACATACTAAGTGATCACTGTGATAAATCTAGTAACCATTTGCCCACACATAGTTTTTATAACATTATTGGGCATGTTCCCTATGCTATACTTCACATCCCTGTGACTATTCTGTAACTGCCAATTTGTACTTCTTAATTTCTTCACCTTTTTCACACAGCCCCCCCAATCTCTCTCCCGTCTTTCAAAATCCCAGGCCTCCAAACCCCCGTATATACATTTTGATCATCACTTTACAAAGTGAAATAATTGAGTGAAGGCAAATTATCAAGAAAAATGAACATACAGTAATCATCCAATTAACTCAAAATTTCTGTCTTGTACCTATTGATATTTTTGGCCAGATAATGTGGAGGGCTGTCCTATTCACTATAAGATGTTTAGCAGCATCCCCAGCTTCTACCCATTAGATGCCAGTAGCATATTCCACCCAGTTTCAACGACCAAAAATGTCTCTAGACATTGCCAAATGTTTCTTGGGAGGCAGAATTGTTGCAGTTGAGAACCACTAAGTTAACCTGATCAATATCTACATCACCAAACCAGACAGTACAAGCATAGCCATGGATTTATAAGACATAAAGTAGCTGCCTCAGTCTTTACTTCTTCTCTCCAAAATGTTCTTACTAAAAACAAATGCCTGTATATCACTTCCAAGATACAATTAAATGTTGGCTTCTCCAAGAGAGAGAGAGAGAGAGAGAAAGGCACGTGACAGAATTCTGTTTGTCAGGTTCCCCAAGCTCTTTGCTGCATGCCCACGCTCTGCCTAAAACCTACTTCCCAAACTTTTCAAAATGCTTTTCACAGCTTTCAGAACCTGACCTTTAGAGCAGCTTTATGTGTGTGTGTGAAGTAGATTTACAATTTTCTATGTTCTTACAAAGCCAAACCACTTATTGAGTCCAAATGCCAACTGGGATGGTCGGAATTTGCACACAGATGTCAGTGGACTCCAAAACAAAAACACGAGAGCTCCACCTGCAACTAATTATAGAAATTGAAATTGCACTCTGGCCAGAAGAGGCCAAGTTCAGAACCCACCCCATCTGCTTTGGCCGATAAAATCACTGTTACTTTTTCTCCTGTCAGCATAGACTTGCTTCTTAAAATCCTCTGAGGATGTTGCCTATAGGGAGGGAATTGTATCAGGCAGTGAATGTTTTAGGGTGACCACTCCCTCTGCCTTCCCCTCCCAAAGCTTGGTTTCAGTAAGTGTCTTTGGCACATGTGAAACTAAAATCTCATTGAAATATCCCAAAATGTTTTCTTTGGTTGTGAGCTGTTGCTATCTCATAGCCAAAATAAAGTGATCCAGAGAGCAAATGGAACATGGAAATCATTTAGCTCTCCCAAGGTCCAACATACAAGAATGTTTATTTTCCTCTTATTAGCCAAGTCTTTCATAAGAAAACCTGGGAATAAAAATCTGTAAGGCTACTAATACAATGCATATGGCTGATCCTAGGGCTGACTGCAAGAGATTACTGAAGCAAAAACCAGCTGACATCTGTGACAAAGATGTATAGTTCACTTCATATCATTCTCCTACATTCTGGCAAACAAAGAAATCAACTGTTGGCTCAGTGCCATCTCATCTATCTTCAGAACCAAAGGAAGTTTTTACCTACCCATGAAAGGCATTAAAATTGTGGTTTCAGTCTAAGTAGATCATTGCCTAAGTCTGGACCAAAGTTTTTCCACCTTTCTGGAAAGGCAGACAAAAGCTACAGTTCTCTGAAAAGCTGAGGAAGACTATTTCAAGATGAGGAAGACAGACACTTTTTGTTTGTTCCTTCTAAGATTCAGCATCTCAAGTCATGTTATGGTACTAAACTAGTTCATATTATCCAGTTCTCAATCCATGTGCCTATGTAACATTGGGGAAAATACACACAGACACACACATTTCAAATCAGAGTTAAAATTTTAAAATGTATACACAAATATGACATATGATTGACTTCTTAATTTCCCGGGTCTCTTGATTTTACTTATAAGCCCTTAAAACATTGGGAGAAAGAGAGTGACCAACAGCTCAAGTCAGTGCAGTGGACATGTTTTTACCCTAAAGCATCCCTTCACCCTTCGTTTAAGTAACTTTGAACACTGCTCCTCTCCCAATGCCTACTGTTCCAATAGGGTCACTGGTCATAGTAACCCCTATCACACACCTGTTCCCACCACTGCCACATACACTCCCCAAGTCTGGAGGCAGGATATAACTAAGGCAGACCAAATCCTTTCATAAATTTTGCAAGTGGAAAGTGAAGACATAGGGATCTCTTAACTCTTTGGTTGTACTGGCAGCCAACACAGTCCACCACCTAACGGAGAAAATGAGGCTTACACATAGAGGCAGCTATCAAGAACCAGAGATGAGGCAATGGGTAGAGACCTACTTCAGCTGGAGGCCCTGGGTCCAGTCAACCCTAAGCACCACACCTCAGCCTTCCTGCAATTTCATTACAGGAACTAATAAATTTCCCTTTGTTGCTTATTCAGGCTTGAATAAGCCATGTCACTACTTTGGAGTATTGTGCAATACAATTAGTAAGTAGATTTCTTTCTTCTAATGTATAAAGTCCTTTGAGATCTCATTTATCCTCCTGAAGTGTACCTATTTTTACGGTTATCATGACTAGTAATTATTAATGATTTTCTCTGTTTTATCAATTAGGAAGGTATTGAGCTGCAAGTAATAGAATACCCAACAGTGACTTAAACCACTAGGGGTTTATTTTCTCATGTGACTAGAAGTCTGGAGGCAGGCCACCGCTGCTGCTGATGCACTTGCTCAGAGATGGCTGGGCATATGTATCTGTTCTTTTCTCAGTCTCTCTCCCATGGTTACTATAAGGATGACATGGCTCTAGGCATCACATTCAAGAACCATTGCTGATGACATCCATTCCTTTTAACAGGAAAACAAAAGCTTTCCCAGAATCTCCCAGACTTCCACTTGGGTTTATTTGCCAGATATTTGATTTTATACATATATACATAAAATCAAATATCTGGCAAATAAAAATGCATTCCACTCCCTCTCTGCTTTGGCAGAGAGTAGATTTCCCTGACCTCAATGACTTAGGCCTTCACCACAGAACATGCTTTAGGCATTAGAATGTTAGTGGATGTGATCCAAACAGAGGCTTTAAATGTGTCTGTGGGATTTGGTTGGACACTTTGGAAATACTGGCTTTGAGGGACCCATGGATCTCAGACAGAGTTGTAGAAGGAATAGAGCTTGGAAGAAGGCACAGATATAAGACAGGTCTATTTGAGCAATGAATATATTTAAGTCCTACCTACAAACCTGAGGGAACCCAACACTCCAGGGCTGAGCCATTGATTCCACAAACATTCTCAAGGTGATTTGCAGCTGCATTTAACTACCAGCAGGCCCTTCAAAATACAACTGCCTCGTTCTCAAAAATAAATAAAAAGAATTGATTCTATCACCCACTTCCAATTGGTACAGATCTTCATATCTGGGCATTCACAATGAAATTAGTACTTAGGAAGAGAGTTGAATGACCCCTATTGAAATAACCTACAGTTATAAATATAAAAGAGAAAATAGTAATAAAGGAAATACAGAAATGTGATCTATCTTGACCTTTTCAAGTTACAGGCTCAAAATGAGAATCAAATCATATATTGCAACTAGCTCAAAATCTCATCAAAAACCCATATTAATATTGATTTAGAGTAGATTATTTCCCATTGTGTTAAGCCAGAAATAGAAATTATCACATAACCACGGCTTAAAAGCTGTAGCATTCCCCAGCCAGGCTTGCTTACACTTCTTAGGTTACGTTTCCCAATGACCTTGTCCCACTTCTGCACACACGAGATGGGTAAATATTAAATCTGGTACAATCTCCCAGTGTGTGATGCTATTTATATTCATGCAGATCCTAGCCAAGCACAACTTAGGAAAATGTTCAAAAATTGTTTTATTACACCTAATTTGGAAAAATAATCCATTAAAAATACAAAGAATAATTGCACAAAATACCCAGGTATATGAAAAGTCAATAACATATATGCACCAAGCTGTAAGATACAAGTCTTCATGAACTTTCTGTAAATTTATTTTCTATCATGTTTTCTCTCTCTGATCTCTATCACACAGGTGAATAGAATGGAGCTGTCAAGGAAAAAACAACCATATAATCTTTTAGAAAAAATTGGATCACTTTACATTCACGTAGTTGTATTCTCCCATAGCCAACATCTACCCCAACCCCACACAGGCTATTAAAAATAATAAGGGGGCTGGTTCAAGTGGCAGCCAAACATCTATTCTAAATCTTTTCTCCTCACCACTCCCCATATCAACCCACCAGTGTGACACTGAGAGTATGGACTCTGTTCATACCATTCCAAAGAATTAGCCATAATACGCCACCCTACTCTTCTTCTTCCATCCAAAAAAGTACATGATGAAGCAAAAGACCCAAGTGATAGCATAAAGACAACTCTGCATCTATGCATTCCAGTTAAGCAAGCCAGTGATTCCAAATGTCAGCACTGTAACTCTTAGCAGTCACAAATGTATTTCTAGTCACGCACAACTGTACGGCTGAGAAGTATGGAGACAGCCTGGGGCTGGGAGTGGTGACCTGGGGTATAATATTCATCCAGGAACCTGAGTATCATCCCTTTGCACAGATGAAATTTGGTCACAGCTAACTACTCACTCGCTCCAAGGTTCCAAACAGTCCTATACATCTGGTAACACAGGCAGGGTATTTGAAATCCTCCCTTAGATCTAGGGTTGGATTCAGCTCCCTCGGACAGAACCATTAGGACTTCAAAATCTACTACAAAAGCAATGATGACTGGGAGCCCTCTGCAACACTGAACATAAGGGTAAAAAGTCTATGCTGACAAGCATTAAATTCACAGACCAAAAATGTCATAAACATGAGCACTCTAGCTTTCTCACCTCTACTCTTTAATGGACCTGCCTCCATTTCTATTTACAGAGTACAATTCAAATTGTCTTAGATTATTTGAGTTTAGATTAGTGAAATTCTAATTATCCAAACACTCTCTGATAGAACTACATTTGTAAATGCACTCTCTGGTTGTTATGGATAAGAAACCACAATCAAGTGTCCCTTGTCTCTTTTACAGTCTTTTCTTCCATATAGAAAAATTTTCTATGATTTTTTCTCTGAAAGGAAATTATAGTAAGTTACGGTAAATGGTAGAAACTCTAAACAGCATAAAAACCATTTCTAGGAAAAATAAATAAATTCCTAATTAAGGATAAAAGTACTAAGTACACTAAATTACATTCTTAATGATTCTATCAAAACTACAGATGCTTCTCAAATTACAATGGGGTTACATCCCAATAAACTCATCATAAGTTGAAAATATCATAAGCTGAAAATGGACTTAATACACCTAACCTACCAAACATCAGAACTTAGTCCTGCCTACCTTAAACATGCTCAGAACACTTACATTATCCTACAGTTCAGCAAAATCATCTAACACAATGAACACACTGTAGAGTATTGGATATGATCACATGGCTGACTGGGAAGTATGTCTTGCTGTCATTGCCCAGAATCACAACAGAGTATAATACCACATAGCGCTAGTCCAAGAAAAGATCAAAATTCCAAGTACAGCTTGTACTGAATGCATATCTCTTTTGCAACATCATACAATCAAAAACAAGTTGAACCATCATAAGTCGGGAATCATCTATAGTCATTTTTTACATCTAACATATATGAAGTATGATCTTCCTATTATAGTAAGATTCTATTCACAGCTCAGTGATTCTATAAGAAGGTAGTGAACATAAAGTTAAGATTTAGACACTGACACAAAATAGACCAAAGCTTGAAATTCTGACTCTGTCAATTACCAGCCATATGAATTTGGGCAAGCTGCTTATTCTCTCTACATTTATATTTCATCTGTAAAGTGAGACAAAGTCTAGTACCTAACGTACACAAAGGCACAAGGCCCAATATATAATGCTCCCAACAGATGTCTGCTTGTAGCAGCAGCACAGTAATAGAAACAGCAGCAACAGTAGAAGTCTGCAGTGTTGCCCAAACTTCATTTCATCTAGCTCCACTTTTTGACAAACATAAAAACCCCACTGGTAGAAATTTCTAGTTTTCTCTCACATCTAATTCTACTCTCCTTCTTGGAAAGAGAAGAGGACTACACCCCTTAGCCCTTTGCAACTGTATCACTTCAAGTCCAAGGAACTGAGGAGCCAATGAGCCATCCCTAGGTACACTTGCTCTCCTTGGCCATGTGCCAAGGTTTAGAAAGCCTGGATCCTGTGTCACTGCCTGGAGGAGAGCTACTCTGGAGAGCCACTTGACCTGCTTCATACTTCAGGTGAATACAAAATAAATTTCTGATGTGTCAAGCCACTGAGATTTGAGGTTTGTTGATTACTGCATCAGGATCTACCCTATCTTCACCAGTAGGTACTCATATACCCCTAAAAAAGGATCCTGACATACTTCCAAAGAGGGAAGGAGGAGCATTTCAATTTTTTTAATAACTTGCTTTTTGTCAATCTTACTATTTTTTACTTTGTAATACTACCTCATATTGTAAGTAAATTGACTTTTCAAATTCTCCATGCTTCTTCCTCCTTTTATATTTTTAACCTAAAAAAAGAAAATAATTAGATTTTACTTATATTTAATATATAAATACTGGGGCTTTTCCTGGGTCTTATGTTACACAGTCATATGTCGCCCATAGTACCCAAGGTAGCCTAGGATCATAATAGGTTTCAGAACAAGGAAGGGGTAATGGGAGCACCTCAGCTATTCACTTGTTTCCAGCTTAAGGAAACATGGGACCGTTAAGTGGAAGTGTGGCTGTTACCTAGTTTAAACTGAACTAACCCTCATGAAATAAACAAGGGGGTTTAAATGTTTTTACTAGAGCCAAATGGTTCTGTGTGTCATTAAAATTTTCTCTGGCTGATGTGGCTCAGTGGATTGAGTGCTGGGCCTGCGAACCAAAGGGTCATCAGTTTGATTCCCAGTCAGGGCACATGCCTGGGTTGTGGGCCAGGTCCCCAGTAGTGGCTGCGTGAGAGGCAATCACACATTGATGTTTCTCTCCCTCTCTTTCTCCTTCCCTTCCCCTCTCTCTAAAAATAAAATAAAAATAAAATTTACTTCAGCATACTATTTATTTTATTTTGTCTCTTCCATATCTAAATTTTTGTGAATAATATAATAAGTCACATATCATGTAATTTACAAATAGTTATACATATGTAAGTGGGAAATCTACACTCAAAAAACATTTAATGATTGAAGCATAAGAAAAAAGTAATTTTAGAACTAACAATTTAGAGAATGGCTTTCAACTTTGTCACTATTTGCATCATTCCTAAACTGCTTTAACCATTTCCCAAAACGACTAACAAAGGAAGAAAAGCAGTACAGAACTGGGGAAACGTACATAGACATAACAGGTTCACAGGATTTCATGAACCAGAAAAGTCAGGAAAAAACAGAAATAATAACTAAAAGCATTAATTTGATTTAGGAGTAAAAGACAAGGCTTTCTGTTTCAACTAAAAACCACATTTTCACATCTGAAAACCAGCATAGGATCTGTCAGATAATCAAAGGGATAAGGTGATTACTTTCCACTTAAAAGGAAAACAAACAGCAAGTTCTCGTGAAAGTCAGAAATGCTTCTATGAGTGCTTGGACTCCAAAGGGGTGGTAGCCAGGGTAACAGAGAGGAGGGTCACTTCATCAGGCCAATGTAAAGATCGATTATTGGAGAGTCACTGGTGTATAGTCAAGTTTAAATTATCTCAAATTTCTACATAAAGTTAAATGATATCTGAGAATTTTTTAGCCAAATGGCATGGTACCCACAACCCTCTATTCACCATCTCTTAGTTCTTACTGGTATCTCATGACCAGTAAGAGCTGAAGCTGGAATTTAAACCCAGGCATGTCTGACTCCAAAGCCCTTTTGAAAATAGCATCATATAAATGAGCCTCACAGAACAGTTAGGATGCAAACATCAAGATTGGCTGGGACTGAAAGGAAAGAAGCAAAAAGAGGAGGCACTGTGAAGTCCTCCAGCAGAAGATAATGGAAAGATCAAAGGAATGGAGATGGGAACCCTTGAGTACTTGCAGGAATTACCACATGGTGGTTCTGGTAGCATAGGAGATGTGAGGGAGGAGGTACAAGATAATACTGGAAAGGCTGATTCGGGCTTTCCGGTAGAAGGCTGAGCCAAAGAGATAGACTTCATTCTGGAGGTAATGAGTAATTACTGAGGGCTTTAAAGCCAGGAAGTGGCATAACTACAGGTAGACTCTGGGAAAACTAATCTTGCTATGACGTAGAAGATGGATCAAAGAAAAGTAAGAAGGTGTCATGAACATAGTATGTACTTATATTGAATGGATGAGACAGAAATGTACTGTTTCTCTAATGCAACATCAAGCTCAATCTACCCAACACCACTTAATAGTAGTTTATTTTGCTACTTAGAAAATAAACTCCACTCATTCTAGAAAGAAACAATCTGCTGGAACTAATCAATCCACCAGTCAAATGTGACCCTCTAAATGCTGCTGTTAAAATGTCTACTCTTGCAAAAATTAACATTTTACTCTTCTATTCAATGGGAAGTACATCTGAGTTGCTGTTGTGACTGCTGAAAAAGAAAACAAAACTAACCAAGTGTAAAAGTTAGGCAGTGAGAAGTGATCCTCCCTCTTCTGCAACAATGTGAAAAGGTCATTGGAAAACAAGGAGATCACAAACTGTAATCTCATATTTCCTATGACCTCTTGTAGTCCCCAAGTGAAACACATACTAAGTCAGAGCTAGTTTGATGATATCAAACTTTCTTCTGCACAGGCTGTGGTAACATTTGCAAAACATCAACTACTCAATGAGAAGCCAAGGTTGAAAAACAAAGAGATGAGTCATACCTACCTGATTTTCTTCATGGGAAACCCTCATCTGCTCCTTGAGGACAGACATACGGGCTGCTTCTTCCTTCCTCAAGACTCTCTCCTTCTTGAGCTCAGGACTCCAGAAGGTCTTGATACTATTCATGGAAGATCCCAATTTGCTGTCTTTGATGTCTAGCTCTTTCCGAAGGAGATCATTCTCTCTCTGAAGTTCCTTGAGCTGGGCTTGAAGGTCTAACATTGTGCTATCCCTTACCTGCCTCAACATAGAGGGGACCTGGTGGTGGTGATGATGGGATGAGCTGGTCAGACCACCATGTTGATCTGTGTATGAAAGGACATCTGTGTGGGAAAGTCCAGCAGAAGCAATATTGGGACTACTCCCCATGGCTGTGACACGACCTCCATATACAGCTCTATTTGTGGCCCTTCCCAGAGTCATGGTGCCCTTTGGGTAAGTTGTCGAAGCCACCCCCTCATGGTCACTCAGATACATGGGTCCAGACGTAGCATAGGCTGCATTAAGGGACTGGATGTTCTCCATGGACAGAGTCTTGCCTGTTCCTCCACCTCCCCCACTACTTGTTCTTCGGTGGCCCAAACGAGGAGACCTTGGCAAACGAGGAGATCTGGAAGGACTCCCTTCCAGATTGGTGATTGTTCTTGCACTTCCATACATTTTTCTTCTATTATGAGGTGACACTGAGGAGAAGGAATGCTATAGTAAGTTGAGGATTAAGCCAATATTTCCACTGTTGGCCAGAATTTTCACTGCATTTTACTCATAGTCTGTACCAGAAAATGACTCCAATCAGAGATCTGAAAAATGAGAAAAAGGATAATCAAAAACAAACTTCTTTAGAACTCTGACTATAACTTCATTATGTTTTTAAATATATGTTGATAAATATAGATCAATAGTGATAATAAATAGATGATTGATAGATAAATAGATAGATATATTCATGTTCATTTAAACAGAAAGGTGACCCCAAAACTTTACTTACTACATCTAAAGATTTGTAAATTACCACACCCAGCTCTCAGGCAAGGTCAAATTTTCTCAGAACAAAAAGACGCTCCTTTTTCTTAAGGGAGATAAAGCTCTGCCTTTTGGGGTTATGTTAAGTGACAGTTGGGACCTCCAGAAAATTGACCATAGGATTCCTCATCACAGAGACCTTAGTTATAAAATGCTCTATCTGGGGGTGTGACCCCTGCCCCTCACACACACACAAGTAGTTTGACAGTGCCTCTGAGAAGCTGTTACTTCCTAAGATGTCAAATAATAGTCAATCATATTCTTACCTCCCACTCCTGTGCCCTCTAGGACATCTCGAATCCATCACAGTCCTTTTTTCCACTAGGTTCAGAACTCTTCTCAACAGAGCACTCTAGATGGTTTACTATAAATCAACCAGCACTGACACATGTGTTAGAACCTATTGGCCATCTTGGAGCTAAAAGAAAAAGAGATGGCTCAAACAATGAGCCTCCCTGCACATAACTAGGTCTGAAACGCTATCATCAGACAAGATGACAGTCCTGTATCTTTCCCCTTTCACTTATATCTTTCAGGCTGGCATAGTGGGACTTCTTTTCCTTTTTTTTTTCTGACCTAAATATTCATATTAACCACTCCACACCTGTCCAGAAATGGAACAGGAGAACAGTGCACCATGCTAGAGTCCCTGTTCGCATAACTCCTAGAGAAAATAGTACAAGGGACAAATTTGTCTCCTGTACGTTGGGACAAATTTTGTGTAGCAGGGCTTATCCCATTAATGCTAGTATCCAAATGGCCTTCATGGGGTACATCATGGCCTCCTGCTCTTCTTATTAGGGTGTGCTTGGTGTACTCTCTTTTTCTCATCTTTTAAGATAGTAAGAGCACAGATTCTGGACAGAGCCAAACAGAGGTTACTCCTCCCCATGAAACTTAGGGGCCATCCAAGCTGCTTTTCCATATGAATGGCTCATCTTGGCTCATGCTTCACAACTTCCTAAATCCTCTCAAACAAGCAACAACTGGCCTCAGTAAGCCCCAGGCTGGGCACTAGCAACAGCCAGGCAGTTGCAACAGCCAGCCTAAATTCACAGCTTGGCTTCACCTGGGAATCTCCAAGCCCAGCACCAGTAGCAGCCCTCTCATATTGCTTTATGGCTCAGGCAGGGTGGCTCTGGGAAAAACACAGGTCGGGGCTGACCTTGGTCTGCACCACTCGGGAAAATGCAGGGCCAATGCACTCAGTGGACAGCTACAGATCATACTGGAGTACCACCACCCTGCCCCAGCACAGGTGATCCTCCACAAAGGGCAGAGTTTGGAGGTAAGTGGTTATAGCCAAGCCTTACAGCTCACCAGCCTGGGTAAATCCCTTCCATTGATCTGCCAACAGCAACCAAAGTTCAACTACAAGAGGAGGGTGTACTCAGCCCATACAAAGGGCATACCTGCATACCTCAAGTACCCAGCTTGAATGATAAGGAAGGCTGTGCCACTGGACCCTATCGTACATCTACCACATTAGGCCACACTACCAAGGAATGGAGTCAAAGCAGTTCCACCTAATACATAGAAAAAAACACAGGAAGGCTGCCAAAATGAGGAGACAAAGAAACATAGCCCAAATGAAAGAATAGATCAAAACGCCAGAAAAAGAGCTAAATGAAATGGAGGTAAGCAACATATCAGATGCAGAGTTCAAAACACTGGTTATAAGGATGCTCAAGGAACTTAGTGAGGACCTCAGCAGCATAAGAATGATCCAGTCAAAAATGAAGGATACACTAATTGAAATAAAGAACAATTTACAGAGAAACAACAGTAGAGAGAATGAAGCCGAGAATCAAATCAATGATTTGGAACATAAGGAGCAAAAAACAACCAAACAGAATAAGGAAAAAAAAAAGAATCTGAAAAAACAAGGATAGTGTAAGCAGCCTCTGGGACAACTTCAAGCATTCCAACATTCGCATCATTCTTGAATGAGAAAGAGAAGAGAAAGAGAAGAAATTAAAAATTTACTTGAAAAAATAATACAAGAAAACTTCCCTAATTTGATGAAGGAAATAGACATGCAAGTCCAGGAAGCACAGAGAGTTCCAAACAAGATGGATGCAGAGAGGCCCACTGGGCAACATATCATAATTAAAACACCAAAGGTTAAAGATAAAGAGATAATCTTAAAAGCAGCAAGAAAAAAAGCAGTTAGCTACCTACCAAGGAGTTCCCATAAGACTGTCAGCTGACTTCTCAAAAGAAATTTTGCAGGCTAGATGGGATTGGCAAGAAATATTCAAAGTCATGAAAAACAGGGGACCTATAGCCAAGATTGCTCTACCCAGCAAAGCTATCATTTAGAATGGAAGGGCAAACAAACAGTTCCCATACCAGAAAAAACTAAAGGAACTCCTCATTGCCAAACCATTGTTATTGAAATGTTAAAAGGACTTATTTAAGAAAAGGTAAATCAAGACTATGAACAATAAAATGACAATAAATACATATCTATCAACAATTGAATCTAAAAAACAAACTAAGCAAACAAGAAAAACAGAGACAGAATTATGGATACAGAGAGCGTTTTGATGGTTGCCAGATGGGAGAGGGATTATAGGAGAATAGGCGAAGAGGTGAGAGGATTAAGAAGTGTTAATAGGGAGTTACAGAATAGCCATGGGGATGTAAAGTACAGTAGAGGAAATAGAGTAGCCAAAGAACCTACACATGGCCCGTGGACATGAATACTGGTGTGGGTATCACTTGAGGGATTTGGTGGTGCTGGGTGGAAGGAGGCACAAGGGCGGAAATGGGGACAACTATAATAGCATAATCAGATGAGATCATGTGCGTTCAAGATGGTATGGCCGTAGACCATAATCAATAAAATATAATTTAAAAAGAAATGGAGGTTCTGAGTACTACCATACAAAAAGGGCTTCTCTGAGAGTGAAGCTAATGCAAAAGAAATCAGAGCCAAACTTTTAATAGTGTGAAATCAAGCCAGGTGACATCACTTGATACGTTGGCTCCAGGAGCCACTGAAGCTACAACTATCCCTAGGCCATTTTAGTTACATATGCCAGGTCAACTGACTGCATTAATGACCCGAATTCTTTACCCCTTCCTGGAACTGCCTCCTTATCAGTGCCCTCACAATCTGACCCTAGGCTCTGTCACATGACTCTCTTTGGCCAATAAGAAGAAAACAAATGTGAAGCAATTGGGAGGCCTGAAATAGCACTTGAGTATTTACTTTTTTTTATACTTGCCTGAAGACATTTTTTCATTACTTTTAGAGAGGAAGGGAGAGGGAGTAACATCGATGCAACAGAGAAGCATCGATTGGTGCCCAGAGCAGGGATCACACACGATCAGACTGGGGATCAAACCCACAAACCCGGTGTGTGCCCTGACCAGGAATTGAACCCACAACCCTTCCATGCAGGGGTGTCCAACCTGCAGCCCACAGGCTGCATGCAGCCCAGATGGCTGTGAACGCACCCAACACAAAATCATAAATTTACTTAAAACTTTATGCGATTTTTTTTGTCATTATGTGTCACAATGTATTTAATGTGTAGCCCAAGACAACTCTGCTTCTTCTAGTGTGGCACAGAGATGCCAAAAGTTTGGACTCCCCTGAATGATGCTCCAAACAACTTAGCCACACTGTCCAGGGAGTGTATTTACTTTCTTGCTCAATTTTTTCTTCCATAGGAATTACATCATGCCCAGTCTAGCCTGCTGGAAGTAAGAATATAAAACAGAGTCAGAGTGTCCTAGCCATAGCCAACCCCAACACATTTGAGCAAGCCCATCTAAGACCAGCAGAGGTGCCTAGCCAACCAACAGCTGAACACAGATCCATGATCAAGTCCCGCTGAGAGCCACTGAACTCCATATACTCATGGACTAAATAAATACATAGTTCCCAATATGTCACTGATATTTTGTGGTTGGCTGTTTTGCAACATTACTAGGGCAACAGATAAATGATATATTCACCCATAAATTTCCTCTTTTGATACATTCAATTCTAGTTGGGGTATTTGTCACTTTTACTCTAAAAAGTCCCCACATAGAGTATGAAGAAATATTTTCCATAAAGGATTCTCCTTTCCCTAAAAAGTCCCTACAAAGAATTATATATGTCTCTAACTAAGGAACTTAGTTTCAAATGTTTATATTGCTAAGAGCTTAATTTTGTCTTACTTGATAAATACACAAAAATCATTTTGTATCTAATTTGCCTGAATAACCTGTTTTATTAAAAAAAGGTAAATCAATAGTTCTAACTATCAGAATTCAGTTTACATAAATGATGAGAGAGTGAAATAACACGACCACTACATAATATTTAATGAGATGAAAAGATGTTCATGACATACGAGTAGTGGGGGTGGGCAGAGAACAGACTACACGTTTGATTCACTCATACTCTCCTTGTAAGACACACACACTAACTCGCAGAAGACGGAAACAACACAGTCAAAAAGTTGACAGTGGTGGGAGTCCAAGTGCTTTTCATTTTCTCCCTTCATTTTATATATATGTATATGCATCTTTCTATTGTCTTTTTACTCTCTATTTCATTTATTTCTACTCCAAACTTTGTTATTTTCTTCCTTCTACTAACTTTGGGCTTAGCTCGTTCTTCTCTTCCTTGTTCCTTGAGGTGTAAAGTGACATTATTTGAGATCTTTCCTTTTTTCTTAATGTAGGTTTTTATCACTATGAACTTAAGAAAATAATTTCTTTTTTTTTTTCTTCTATAATTCAACAGTCAACTGAATTTGTCTTACGCTTAGAATCTAGGAATAAATCTAGGTCTACCCGGGCCACCACTTATAAAGTTGTCTTCCTATCTAAGAAGACAGAGAAAATTGGAAGCACAGCTAGCCAGGGCTTTGGAGAATTGCAACAACCAACAAACAAAACATGGATTTGCTCCTTTTGGAAACACACATACATACAACCCACTTGTAACATATGATATGCATAGATATATTAGCTTGTTTGTAACAATGTTTTTTAAAGAATACATGTTGACAATGGCCCACGATTTCCTTGGGTTCTCCTTTTCTATGTTTAACATCAGGTTTATGGATTAAGAAGCTTTCAATGTTTCATATGTTCTGAAATGGTGGACATATAATGAGACTTCTCTATTCCTAAACTGTTTGGGAGGACACACCCATAAACTGAATGGGCTTAGTTGTTGATTATCTTTTCATTTTTTATTTTGTTGACTAATCTATTCTGATTTGCTACCAGTTTGTGTCAAAGGTCACAAAAACATTTCTTCAGAAACAGTCTATTCCACCTAGATTTTTCAGTCTTACTGGTATTGCTTTATAAACCTTTCCTTAAAGTTTTTTAAATTGCCTCCAGTTGTATCCTCATCAGTATCACATTATCCTTGATAATAATTTGTACTTCCTTTGTGCTTAGTTACTGGCCTTTTTTGCATTAAATGTTCATTTATCTTCAATCATATTATCCGATTAATATGTTTAATTATTATACACATTGACTGCATATTCCAGGACTGTATGTATAGAACTCTTGTCATTTGTAAATAACTACCTTTCTTTTCAAATTTTTTATTTCCCAGGAATTATTCAGAATTATTTAAACATCAAATTCAATAAAAGTTTTTAACTAAAACTTTGTAGTTTTGATTTTATGGCATTGGGATTATAGAACACATGTCTTCTAATCTTTGAAATGTGTCAATATTTTTTAACTGGCCTAAAAAAAGAGATCAGTTTTTTAATTGTTAAAACAACTAAGAGATGATTGCAGGAAAAATTTTTAAGAGAAAATAGTTTATTTATTTATTTACTTATTTATTTTAGAAAGAGGGGAAGGGAGAGAGAAAGGAAGAGCAACATCGATGTGAAAGAGAAACATTGATCAGTTGCCTCTTGCACACGCCCGACAGAGGACTGAACCCACAATTGGCATGTGCCCCAACCAGGAATCAAACAGTGACCTTTCAGTTTATGGGACAACATCCAACCAACTGAGCCACACCAGCCAGGGCTAAAAAATACTTAAATACAGATGTGTATGTAGAAGAAAATTAAAACACTCTCAGTCTGGTCACTCATAACCTCTGTTAACAAGTAGATGTTGTGGCTTCCAGTTCCTTCTAAGTGTGTGTGTATGTGTGCATAATGTGCATGTGTGTGTGTGTGTATTTACACTTTTATATTTAAACTATATTACATTAGTATTACATTCTATATGTCATTTACTCTCCTTTTTCCTCAATGGTTTTATTCTTAACATCATCTCCCTTTTCCACTTAACATTAACATCATAAAATAGTTTTATAAAACATGATTGTAATGGCCACCATGAGTCTCCAAAGATGGCCATCAAAATTCTTTCCCTTCCTGTACACATCTGTCTCTCCTTCTGTCAAGAAATGGGTTCTATGTACCGCTACTTGAACCTGGGCAGAGCTTGTGACTGCTTTGACTGAAAGATGTTACAAAAGTGACACTGTTCCAAGTGTAGGCCTCAGCTTCTGTTTTTGTTCTCCTAAAACACAGAGATGTAAGGCCCAAGCTATTCTACTGGAAAGAAAAGCCACACCGAAAGGTTCTAGAAGGTGAGGTGCCATACAGAAAGAGAGATCATGAGGAGAACCAAAGTATCCCAGCTAACAGCAAGGACCAAGACACAGACTGTTGAGACAAGCCAACTAGCAGCTTCCAGCTCAGCCTCGCTCCCCTGTAAACTCAGCTGCCTGAGTCACTGCCAACTCTGTGTGACAGGAGAGCTGCCTAATCAACCCACAGTGATGGGAAATAATAAACTATTGTTTAAAGCCTCCTTGAGTTAAGGGTTTTTTGGTCGTTACTGTTACACAGCAAAAAAAACTGAAATAGTCACTTAATGTTTCATTGAATGGTTTTCTAATTATTTACTGACCAATCACCTATGGGGCACTTAGGTTATTTTTAATGGAAATATCATACTTAATATTCTGATTGATAAAACTCTGTAAACATCTCTTATTACTTCCCCAAGATCAAGCTCTAGAAGTAAAATTACAACATGGAAATTTAAAGATCCTTGGCATCTACTATCAAAATTCCCTCCAGAAATGTTGAAATAAGTTACACTCACACCCCTACCATTGGCTACTTTTCCTCCACTGCTTTTACTCTTTACTCTCAACATATCCTGAAGGCCACCATCTTTTTCTGAAGCCACTAAAAATCCCTGAATTACCCAACTCAGGATCACAGCTCTGCATATTTGGTAAATAGATATTAACCAAAATAATACCAATCTTGTGCTGCACCAGCTCTGCTTTAGGCCGGTGCTTCCCCAATAGTTTGGACAATGTTCAGATAAATGAGGCTAGCAGGGTTTTGATTTTATACCAAGATGTCTCAGAGACTTTAAGACACTAATCTGTGTAATGACTATTCCAAAATTGAGTATACAATGTAGCTTTTTATAAATCTATTTCACAAAAGAGCCCTTCTCCCTTCAGAATACCTGAAAACATTTCACTAAACGTTCAGACTAATTTATGTAATAAATTTTTTTAAGCATCAGCCTAATTCCCAGTGTTGAATTCCCAGTGCTAGAGATAAAGCAGTAACTGAGACAGACACAGCTTCTGTCTATGGAGAGTATACCCATGAGAATAGAGTTTCTCAGAATTTCCCTCATCTCAGATCTAACATGGACAGAGGGGAAAGTGGCTGCAGGAACTAACCGCTGCTTTAAGGGCAGAGACATAAAATTGACCCAAAAGAATCAGAATTGAGCTCTAAGAGGGAAGTAGGGACCTCTAAGAGGGACCAAAGTGATGACTGGTTGGAGTTTGGGCACAATCAGAACAAGAAGCAAATGCAATTCTGTATTTATTTTTCAAACACTCCATAAAGAAGCCAGAACGTCAAAAACAACACAAGTCAGTCATCGGTGTGTGTGTGTCTAAGAAATGAGGAAACAGGTCACTCCAACATCCCACCAGACAAGAGGTATCATGTACAATTCCACAGAATTTATCAAATCAAATAAGAACTTAAGAGAACATTAAATGGTAACAACAATTTCTTTGCCACTATATATCTGCTTCTTATCAATAAATTTTAATTAGCAATCTAGGCCCAACACTTTATTAAAAATATTCTCTTCTACCAGATTTACCAAGAGCAGAGATGGTCCACTGGGTTGGGGTTTTTTTACCCTTAAAGCACACTATATAGCTTAAATTTTACCCTTAAAGCACATAGAGTGATGCTGATTTCACGGATGAGGTAAAGGCCAGCTGACAAGGTAAGCCAAAGGCGAGTCACCGTGGTTGTCATGTCCTAGGTCTCGTGAGTCCTACTTGTTCTCCTGAGTCACGCACAGTGCCCACCTCCCCGCCCCAGCTGAGTTTAGTTGCCTGATATATTTTAGATAGTTGTTTTGACACTCAGGCTTTTTTTGGTTAGCATCTCCTAATTCTCCTCTAATTTTTTTTAGTTCTGTAAAATGAATCCCTGAGAAAAAACAAAAAGATAACTTTATTCAGCAATCAATAATACAATAATGTCTTCTATTTCCCATTACTGCTTCAACAACACATTTTCTGAGCTTTTCCACGCACCTATAAATGTACTATAGGAAATAAGGTAGAAGTTAAGATCTTATGGTTTTAAATATTATTATGAAGCCAAGATAAGCTCAACCACTGATGTTTCTTATAAACTCTCAAAAACACCTGTTTTCTTATGTATTTGTGATGTAAAATCCTAAGAAGGACAAATTACTCAGTAGACCAAATTGTGCACAGAAACAGAAATGTGTTGCTGAGTATGACACCAAAGAAATTAATTGCCTAACACTTTTCACTGTAAAAGCACCTCATGAATAACATTAGAAGTCCAAGAATAAGTTCCATTTGAGGGTCAAATGCAAAATAAAATCAAAGATGGTTTTATGAACCTATAAGAATACCTTCTCTAATTGAATATGGATTCATAAATAAAATATACACTCATCTACTCTCTTAAAAGGTTTAAGGACTCTTGAACTGTAAGCTCAGGGGGGAAAATGTGGAGAGAGCCTTGATTCCTGTTACCTCAAGCATCTCAGACTAGCATGGTCTGGAATGCTCTATTTTAAGACAAAAGCATTTCCTGCTATCTGTTCTAAATTAGGTTAAGTTTATTCCCACATATCTCAGCCTCAGCCTATCACCTGAGCCCTGCTGACAGGCCATGTGAGCTGAGATCATCAGTATCTCCCAAGATTTAGCCCAACTTAAAATACCCTCTTTTTTTTCCTCACTGGCCTCCCTAACTTTTTAAAAATTTTGTGTCAGAGACTATAATTAATTCTAAAAACCTGCTAGAGGAAGACATGATTTTGAACAGATCTCAAGCAAGAAATGGCTGACCAGGAGCCAGATGCTGCCAGCAGATGTGTTATGTATGACTAGCCCAGTGTTCTTCAGAATTTTGATCCAGTTGCCAACATAGAGAGATTCAAACATTTCACATTAAAATTCAGATCTGGCTACTCCTGAAAAACCCGAAAATCTGACAATGTCAGGCCCACTTCCCTACATGGCAATGACTGGTGAGAACCAACCAACAGTTGCCCCTTCAAGAGAGAGTGCACCCTCCAGTGTTCCACAGTCCCCTCCTCTCCTATTACCTTGTATTCAGTCCAATTCACTTTTCTCATGCTTGCCCCTGTAGGCGTTTAAATTTTGGCGTTTACTACTTCTACCCGTACAAAAGACCTTAAATAAGAATTCATTCTCCTCATCACCCACTTCAAGTTCATTACCAAATCCTACCAATTCTACCTCCAAATCTCTCTCAACCTGTTCCCTTGTTTCTGCTTCTACTATCACCACCTGATTGCACCAACATGACATCCTTAAACTATCCCACACCCTCCTAAATCATCTCCTCTTTTCTAATCCTCCTCCACTCCATTCCTCACACATCAGCCAAACTACTTCAAAGTAACAATTCTGACCACAAAATATCTCCCCTTACCCATCATTCAATAAAACCATTCAATACTTCTCAGTGCTCTTTGAAGAAAGACCAAAATCTTTCCCAGGACCATAGGTCCCACAAGATCTGGCCAATAATTCCAGTCTCCTCGCTTGCCACTCTTTCCTTCACTGACTCGGCCCAGGTCGTCTTTCTGTTGCTCAAATGCATCCAGTCACTTCCTGTCTCAGAGCCTTCACCCATGCTGTTGTCTTTGCAGGGCTGATTCCTAGTCATCATTTAGATCACAGCATCCAACAATATACCCTCTACATTACAAGGTCTCTCCCATCCCAAATCAGCTCTCTCAGCTATGTTCTTTCAAAGCATAATGCCTGATTTCGTAACATGAATGACATGGTATTTTTTAATAAGAGAATCCAACTGTATCTGCCCTACAAGGATCTTCTGAGTGGCTCCCTTATTTAGGCAATATAGCAGTGCTTAGGTAGCCTCAGTCCTCCGATGAAGTTGCAAGAAAATCTACTATAACACAATCAAAGATGCCCCTCCTCAGATCCTTGGTTTGCAAAATGGTAAACCATGAAGGAGAGGAAATGATGCACAAAGGACTCTATAGCCTTCAGGAAGGGAAGTCACTAACACCCCAGTCATGATGGCCAGGATTTAGAAAGATTTATGGGAAGAGATGAACATGGTTGCTAATAAGACTAAAGTTCCCAGAAATAAAGTAATTTCTTCAAAATAAGAGTCAGTGATTGGGACTCAAGACAAGTGACCCAGTAACCGTGGAGCAGCTTCTAAGTACAAAGCATGTGGGCGAGACAGAAAGTGGCTGGAGGCCCACCACCACCACCATGCTGTGTGGAACCTGTGCAATGGGGCACAATGTTGTGCACAAGACTGTAACCCATAAGGAGGTCCATGTGTCCTGGTAGGGTACTCCACAAGCAGTTGCTGAGATAAGGACTTGGGTGCAGGTGGTTCACTTAAAAGGTAATCCCAGGAAAAACTAAGGGGAGAATTTGGCACCAAGACCAGGAAGTAAAGGAAGTCTATATAGGGTGCATTTTAAGAAGGTTTCTACTGTGTGCAATTTGGAACAATCCTGCAAAAGGAGCTCTAAGAGACAGTGTAAAACCTGCCTCACAGTTACACCTCCATTCATCATTGGCAGGGGACTGCTCCCCGGGGACCCCCAGCCTGCGCTGCATAGAGGCCTAGAGACAGCCCTCATGTTCCAATACAGAGATGTGAGTGGGGCACTGATGGTATCTGCTACTGCACACATGGCACACCTGTGGCTGAGCCTGGCCACTGAGACTGGTTTGGCCTTCCCTTGCAGAACTTTACAGTGGTGACTACGAAGGGCACCTGCACCTTTCAGTCTGAGGAAGACCGGCCTCAACAGTGACACCCTGTGGCAGAAAGATGCAATCACATGGCAGACTGGTTGGACTGAACTCATCTCTGATTCTTGGTTGTGGGATTTACATCCATATCCCTCTCACTTAGGAGCAGTGTAACCTCAGGATGGATGGTCAAGGGAGGAGACACCGAGAGGTGGAGAGGGGTGAGAGGAAGCCCTAGTGAAAAGACCTGGACTTCCAGTTACGTAGAAAGGCAGGCTCCAGCATTTTGGTTTAATTTGGACAAATGAAACTGGGAGCAAGGTTTTCGAATCAATATATGACCCAAAAACCCCTTCCACACCTTATAATTCCATATTAATTTGTGTAATTATTTGCTGGAGTCTCTCTTCCTGCCTATTTTAACTCCTACACTGCACCCCAGGGTTTAACATTCATTCTAACTTTTGTGGGACCCAGGCAAGAATACAAATGGAGACCCCAATACCATATGTCTATACATTATTAAAGTTATAAATCAAGCTAACAAACTGGTAAATAAAATATATTCTGTCCTTCTGCCTTGAAAAATATAAAGATGTGGATGTTGAGGTTTGAATTTTGAACTCAGAATTCTTGGACTCTTCAGAGATCTGGCCAAAACATGGTAGCAAGAGGCAGGCCTGCCCCAGGCAACAACCCTCTCTCCCCACCCCTGGCTCAACAGGTGAACTCTGCAACCTGCACACTAACCTATCTCCATTTATACCACAGGCCAAACTTCCTCTATAAAAGGCCAGATAGTAAATATTTTAGGTTTTGTGGGCTATGCAGTCTCTGTCACAACGATGCAACTGCCATTTCAGCATAAAAGCAGCCACAATTTGTAACCAAATGAGTGTGGCTGTGTTACAATAAAACTTTATTTTAAAAAAACAGGCATTAGCTAGATTCAGCCCACAGGCAGTATGTCTGACATCTTGTCTATACTTTCACAAATAGGTACCCCTCAGCAATTCGAAGATTAAAGATATGCACACTGGTACCATGGTTTGTCCTCAGGAGAACAGACCTGATAAAGAAACCCAAACAGAACCTGGAAGACTTCTCTCATCCTTGCTTTTCTCATCTATGAAATGGGGATAATAACAACACTTTTCACAGTGATTTCCGAAAGATTACATAAAATGATAGAAGAAAAGTAATTAGCACAATGCCCAGTGACAAGCTAATGTTCAATCAAAGCTAACTCCGATAATTCCAACACTACCGGAACAGAGCACAGTGGTTTTGAACCTCAAAATTGTCTTAGAATTCTCCAAGACCACAAATTTGCTATGTCTAACACTCCTGAGTCAAACTGAGCCTACTATTCAAAAGTGCTCAAGACATCACTATTTTTTAAAACTGGAAAGAAAAATGAGCATTTTTCTCATCATCTGTGGGTTACAATATTATACATCTATAGGTACTGAAAGTCTCAATAATAAGCCATTTCTTCTTTAAATGTCACAATGATGTAAATCAGGGGGTAGGGGAGGAATCCAGCTTGACATAGCAGAGATTTTAAAACACGCTTTCACATCATTCTCCAAGAAGCTTTCTGCAGCTCAGACACACTCATCCACACAGTGCTACCCTCTCCTTCAGTGCCTTCAAACCATTTTATAATCACCATTTTCCATGTGCAGATTTAGCATGATTACACGTCCAGCTGCCTTGGCCATGTTTCATAGTAAGGAGCTTGACTGAAGAGGCTGACTATATTCCATACTATAAGTCAAGGACTCTGTATACCCAAGAACTAGTTAA
Source organism: Micronycteris hirsuta (assembly GCA_004026765.1). Lineage (NCBI taxonomy): Eukaryota > Metazoa > Chordata > Mammalia > Chiroptera > Phyllostomidae > Micronycteris > Micronycteris hirsuta. Next base: position 72,247 of record PVJI01007993.1, read on the forward strand.
CTGCACTTTGCTTTACCTACTTCCATTGTTTTCATTTTAAACTCTAACAATGTATTCTAAAGGATGAAACTTAAATCCTAAAACACCTAAAAATGTTTGTTAAAGGAACAGACCACTATCTAGTACAGAGCTAAATACAAGTTTAAAATACATATAGCAAAACCCCAAACAATAAACAATAAAAAAATACTGTTTTTAGCATCTAAGAACATAATTTTGGATGCTAAATCAAATTATACAAAATTATGATTAACACACAATGCTAATACAAAAATATTACTCATTGACTCATAGTTTCATAAATATAACAAAGTAAGTTATACTGAACAAATAAATAAGGTTTTTAGATTCATTTTCAGAATACCTTTACATTTCCTTTAATCCACAAAAGTAAAATGTCAGCTGGCAAAGCTTTAGTTATAATATATTTACAAAAAAAATTTCAGAAATTACTGGGTCTTACACTAAAATATTCTCAATCTGTCAACTAACAGATGTTTCAGAGAAAATGATAGAAAGGTAGAATAACAACCTCTTATCCTTAAAAATCCAATTACACAAAATTTTTCTACATTTAAAATCAACATGTAAGGATTATGTCTAAATAGCCTTTTACTAGAAAAGAATATGTGCATAATCAGATGGACAAGGAAGAACTTTAGCAAAGATTATAAGCTATTCCAACAGAAAAAAAGGCCACAGTCAATAGCAAGGAATGGGAAATGGTTTAAGTGTACAAATTTTAGAGACAAGCATTTATCTATGCATTGTGGGAAGAAGATAAAGAATAAATGTTATATCCTGGACTTCCGCCAAGATGGCGGCGTAGGTGGATGCACTGCACCGCCGCTCACAACCAGAGAGTTTAAACAACGAACTCAATAGCGAAAAATAAACAACGAGAACGGACAGAATCAAACTGAAGGGAAGTCCGACACCCAGGAAGTTGGGGAGGACGTACATCCAGGCCGGTAAGCAGGGCAGAACCGAGCAGAGGAGCAGAGTGAGAGGCAGTTTACCCGGAGGAACTCACCCCGCGAGCGCCTAAACAAAACACTACCCCGAGCAACGGGTGAACCTCACAGGCTGGTGGCATAACTGGAGAGGCCAGTGGGAACCAGCAGGGCCAAGACTGGCGGAAAAGGCAGTGGGGAACTGGGGAGCAGAGGGTGATAGGGAGTGGTGGTGAACGGCAGACGCCATTGCTCCCTCCCAGGCCCCGCCCCCAGAGGAAACGTCACAAAAAAGCAACCCAGGTTGCCAGGCACCCACAAACACCTAATACTCCGTCAGGTGCGCCAAGATAAAAAAGAATGAAAATGGCCAAAGTGAAAGATCAGAAGAAATTACAACTAATGGATGAAGAGATAGCCAAATTAACAGATGCCCAGTTTAAAACACTGGTAATCAGGATGCTCACAAAACTGGAATAGTTGAACAAATGAAAAATACAATAAAGATAATGGAGGAAGATTCACAGGGAACCAATAGGGAAAAAAAAGGAAGCTGGGACTCAAACCAATGGGGTGGACCAGAAGGAAGAAACAAGAATTCAAAAAAAATGAGGAGGGACTCAGGAACCTCAGAAACATTTGTAAACGACCCAACATCCAGATCATAGGGCTGCCAGAAGGACAAGAGGAAGACCAAGAAATTGAACGTATTTTTGAACAGATAATAAACGAGAACTTCCCAGATCTGGCAAAGGAAATAGGCTTCCTGGAAATCCAAGAAGCTCAGAGAACCCCAAAGAAGCGGGACCCAAAGAGGAACACACCAAGGCACATCATAATAACATTACCCAAGGTCAAGAATAAGGAAAGAATCTTACAAGCAGCAAGAGAAAAGGAGACAGTTACCTACAAAGGAATTCCCATAA
>PVJI01007994.1:0-65134 GCA_004026765.1 Micronycteris hirsuta
TTCTTAACTCCAGGCAGAGAGGATGAGCACACAGCCAACCCTAGAGGAATATTCAGAATCTCATTGAAAGGAAAAGCAGTTTGAAAAAGCTTATTCAACTTAAAATATTATTTTGCATTTGAGAAACAGCAGCAGCAAAAGTAACAACAGAAATTCTATTGTTTCAAAAATAGTAATGTATCAATGTAGATACAATTAGTGTTGAAGGAAAAGACTGAAATCCTAAACAAAAATTGTTGAGACACAGCATTTTCTTCTTTTTGCCTGTAGGTGGAAGATGTGTCATGTTGTCAAAATCTCATTATCAGATGCTTGGATATACAGTGAGCTTTCTGTAATATCAATGCTGCCAAACTCTTCAGGCTTAATTGGTATTTACATTACAGCCAGCAGAGAGGTAAATGAGAGGCCACCTAAATGATAAACTCACTGTCAAATATTGTGACATGAAACGAGGTGAATGGTAGGTTTTTGTTATCTCAATTCTAGGTCCCAGTGTTTTTGGCCCCTTAAGATATTTGCTATGTAGCAGATTAATCTTACCACCCTTATTGGAGCTGCTGGAGAAAAATCACAATATTGCTTAAATGTAGGCTTCTACACATCCGTGGTTTCTGCCTCAGGTGGGCCTTGAGTTCCATCCAAAATCCTGTGGTGTGGTTTTGGGTCTTACCTTTTCCAATCCCACATCTAAATCGTTTCCCTCTCCCTGGAGTCATACTACAACCAACTCACTGCTGCCGTCCGGGGATTCTTGGTGATGAGCTAGCTACTCGTTCTCCACGGCAGAAATCTGAGGTCATCCTTGCCTTTTTCTCACCCTTTTCATCTCATAAACCATTAAATACTGTCCCATATTTACTTCTTTAGGATTACTTTTTTCTGTTTCTTAGCTCAGGCTCTGTCATTTATTGCCTGGCCTATTTAAATAGCCTCTTAACTGGTCTTATTTTTCCAGCCTTGCTCTCTTCTAATCTCTCCTTAATGTTGTCACTAAGGTGCACAAATCTAACCATGTAGCTGACTCCAGGGGATTACTTCATTGGCTCCCTATGGTGTGAATAAGGGAATTAGAGTCTTTAGTCTTATAGACTGAGCCTTTCCATAATCTGCCCTGTTTACCATGCCAGCCTCGTACTCTCCAGTTCCACACTTCGCACTGCCACACGGTCATACCATCAGTCTCTAGACTGAATCTTGCTTTTCTATAGCTCCTAGCATGGCATGCAGTCTTCTGTAGGTCAATATAAGTTGGAGATAGAAATGAACAGACTTTCTTCTCTGCCTACTATTCATTGTGATTTGTATTCTCCAGGGAAAATGTCCAACATGATAAATTTATTATGGATTCAAGAATTAGAAGATATTTGAAATAAGACTCATTTCATTCACCTGTTTGATGAATAAATCTCTTCTTTATCACCTCGCTTGGTGAGCTTTCAAATAACTCTTAGGTCAGTGAGCTAATTACCTCTACCAACGAACTATTTAACTTCCAGAGAACCATGATAAAATATTTAATGCAAAATTTTTCTTTATATAGACTTTATTTGCTGATACTAGTTCTTCATCTTGGTTTCTGACAGAAAAAGTCATCATTATGATGGTACTTAGGTATTTGAAGACAGATGTATTCTTTTCCCCATGGTCTCCTCTTCCTGGTAATGTAACAGTTATATACAATAGGCCTCTTATTTTATGGTGTCAACTCTTTTTGCCTTTCTGGGGGCTCCTTTAGCTGGCTCCAAGTTGTGTGTGTGTTTATGTGTTTACCAACTTGTCCACCACACAGAAGCATTCGGGACCTCTCTCTTGGTAGCTCTTACACTTATTAGTGCAGCCTGGGATAGATTACATTAGATGCTTTGGCAGCAGCATCACTTTGTTGACTCATTGTAACTAAAGTCATTCCTTATTTCTACTTAAGGACAGAAAGCATGTATTCTGCCCGGTTGGTGTAGCTCAGTGGATTGAGCGCGGGCTGGGAACCAGAGGATCCCGGTTCAATTCCCAGTTGGGGCACATGCCTGGGTTGCGGGCCAGGTCCCCAATGAGGGCCGTGAGAGAGGAAACCATACATTGCTCTTTCTCCCTCCCTTCTCCTCTCTCTGAAAATAAATAAATAAAATCTTTAAGAAAAAAAAAAAGAAGGCATGTATTCTTACCATCCCATTCTGTTCGTTGAATTTTGGTTGAAAGTTGAATACATAAATTTGGTACTTGAAGAATTATATTTTTGACCTAAATTTTATCTCTGTTGAATTTCATCTTGTTAAAGATTTTTTTGTGAATTCTGATTACCATAATATTATATATCCAGTATCCTCTCCAGCTTTTTGTTAAGGTAGTTTATACCATTGAAGAAATTTTTCAATAGGCTTAGATAAAAATATCTGTAATAATAGTAGATATTTGTTGAACATTAAACAATGCCAGGCATCATAGCTGGTACTGCCATGTATCCTTGGTAGTTCCACGCAATACATTAATACTCTCAGCTTACACATGAGCTACTGAATCAGGTATAGGGCCCTTAGGGCTGCCTCTGCAAATCTTTCTTTCAGTTGATATTAATTCACTCACTAATTTTTCAACCAGTTACTAAGAAATAAACTTTACTAGAATCTAATACACAAATCTATTATATAGGGTATCAGCATCATAAACTCTTATTTATTTATCTTTGATTTTTCCTTATTACTTTAAGAAGAACCATTGAGAAATTATGGAAATATAAATTATAAAGAAAAAATAATAATCAGCCTGAATCTTACCATTCAGAAATAACCACTGTTAACTTTAAAGTCTTTATTAGTCTTCTTTTTTTACCCTTATACATAATATCATGTTTCTTCTTATTAATTCTTCCCTAGTTACAGGTGCCCAATTCTTTCAGAAATGCAGCATTTTCTTCTTCCTTTCCAAAAGATTCTTACATACATGAGGATATTGTTAGTTAATATGAGTGATTATTTGTATTTCTAATGTTGTTACTGGAGCCCTAGAACTTGTTTTTAAATAATAAACTTGCAATGAAGATTAATATATCTTTTATGGTACTGATGAGCTACCTACTGCGCTGAGGCACCTTATTTTTTATATTATTCATATGTAATTTTGGCTTATGAAATTGAATGATATTGAATAATTGGTAATGTATGTGAATCTGCATACAATTTTATTTTAAAAATATATCTTTATTAACTTCCATATGTCTTTCTATCTCTAAATGATTTTCTAAGGACTAGGACTTCAGGGTCTCACCACCCTTTCAACCACCCCTCTTTCTGGTATGCACTGCCTCCCTTGATATGTAAGAATATTAGAAGGGCATTGGGGTTTTGGGATCCTTCTTGAGAAATTAGTTCATGAAACCATAATAGGACTTAATGGAGGGAAATAACAGGTCCGTCCTAAGAGACATGTTAGGAAAGAGAGTTTGGCGACATTGGGAATATGAGAAAGGAGATAATGATGGTATTAGTAGAATCTGATGGTTTGCAAGGTAGCTCTTTAATCTCAGATAACACATTAAAATGTATAGAAAAAATAAGAGAAATAAATCTTGTTACTGTAAGAAGAATCATCATGGTTTTTGATGGATGGATTGGATATATGCAAATAAAGGCAATAATTTAGCATGTGTGTTGGATACTACTCTCTATGACCACCTTAAAATTTTGATCTCTAGAGAAAATTGGCATTTATATTTTAGGACTGTGTTATAGGCATCTATTTTCTTGGGTGTATCAGCCCATTGGTACTGTCTTTGTGAGAAGACACTGTGAAGATGGGTGGGGGGTGTAAGTACTAAGTTTGAATCTGGGCTCTGCTACTTGCAAAGGGAGTGATCTTGGGCAGGTTGCCTGACCTCTCTGAGCCTCAGTTCATTCATGTGTAAAATAGGGATGAGCAAGCTTCAGTGAGGATCAGCTGAAATCATAGACACAAAGTTCCTAATGTAGTGAATAACATGGAGAAGTTTCTCAAGATGGATCTGGAGAGCATTATGCTAAGTGAAATAAGCCAGGCAGTGAAAGACAAATACCATATGATCTCACCTATAAGTGGAACCTAATCAACAAAGCAAACAAACAAGCAAAATATAACCAGAAGTATTGAAATAAAGAATAAACTGACAGTAACCAGAGGGGAGGGAGGAGGAGGTTAATGGGAGAAAACAGGGGAAGCTCCATCAAGGAACATGGATAAAGGACACACGGACAAAGCCAAAGGGTGTAGGTTCAAGGGTTGGAGGCAGGGATGGGTGGGGCAGGGGCCGTGGTGGGGTGAAAATGGAGACAACTGTACTTAAACAATAATAAAATTTAAAAAAAAAAAGCTAGATCCCTTCCTGAGTCTGTCCCATGCCTTTCTCATCTCTCTTGTGTGGCTGCTGGCCTCAGGAAGCTGACATCAACGCGTGGGTATGCTATAACTCGGAGTTCTGGATTTTTCCTATTTTCTTAGAAGAGAAAGAATGAGCTTATGGTGTCATCTAATTATAATTCTTTTACCTCTCTTTACATGCAGGATCAGTTTTGTTGTGTTATTTTAGTTACACTGCACACTTGCTGGAAATAAAAAGCAAGGAATCATGATATGAAATTTAAATAATGGACTTTAAGCAAGGGGTCCGCAAAAGGGGTCCTCCACTGTTGTAGAAGTGCAGCCTAGGAGATATGCCTTTTTTAGGGTAGAGTAGGCTGTAGGGATTTTGGATGAGAATGAGAAAAATAGTTTGATGCATAAATCCTTTGGGCTTCCCATGAGAAGGAGAAGACTATACGTGATGGTGACAGAAAAGATACCAGACCTCAGAATGGGGATTTTCTTGGGGGTATCCAACAAGCCACTTACTGTGTGATCCAAAATAAGTACTAGATAGGAGTGTTGTGAGAACTGAAGAGGTAACATGTAAATTACTTTCTGCAGTTTCAGGCACATACTAGATCCTCAGTTAATGTTGTTTGTTTTTTTTCCCTCCACTCACTGCGACAAGAGTTCCTTTTCACTAACATATAAAGTTGTAGAACTGAGCTGTCGCTGCTTCCTCATGAGAGTTTTAAAGCCTCCCTGGCCTTTGTGAACTGCTACCATCAGATGAGGTGCTGCTGGTTCTCAATGACTTACCTGATCTAGAGAAATTAAAAATTAATGAATAAGTAGATTTTAAGAATTAGGAAAAACATCATGCGGTAAATACTAGTTGTCTTTCCCCTGATATTTTAGTTTTTCCATGTGTTTCTGGTGAGAGGTCATTTGGGAGACCTAACTTTAAAAAAAAAAAAGGAAAAAAGAAGCACCTAGAATAAAAAGATGGGAGTAGATGGGAGGGGATCTTGTAACAAGGCCAGGAATCCTTATGTCATTGAATTTTACTTCTCTTGCAAGTAGCCTGTGAAATTTTGCTTTGCCCTATCTTTCTTATTACAGTAGCAATACAAATAATAGCAACAATATCTTACATTTGCACAGCACTATGAAGTTGATCCTTTTGTTAAAATATAAGTTTTCAAAAGTTAAAGACAAGATTTTCATGTAAACATGAAATAAACATGTGCCATAAATTTTATTCAACTCACTAATTAATGAGGCATCCAGAAGGATGGCAGGAAAAAAAGAATATTTATTATTCCATATATGAGCGAATAAGTGGAATCATGGAATCTAATGAACAAATTGGACTAACAAGCGAAATAGAAATAGACTCATGGATGGAAAGCAGATGATAGCTATAGGGAGGGTTTAGGGGATGGAGGGATCAAGCTAAAGGAGAAAGGACTCATGGACATGGACAACAGTGTGGAAATTGGCGGGGGGCGAGAATAAGGGGGATTAATGGTCATGGAAAAATACAATAAAAAGAATATTATTTTAAAAAACTGATTCAAAATATATTTAAAGAGCTGAACATTTGTGACTATTTAATAAAGGGACTTTAGAGTAAGATTCCTGAATTAGATTCCAAACTGGTTAATGTCCTGCAGGATCATAAGCTATAACCTTTGGGGTTAACCTTTCCATTGAACAGAAACTGTTTGCATCTCTTCCAAACAAAAATCTCCAGGTTAACCTCTGTCTCTATGGGGCTGTAAATAGCCCAGTGGATAGGAAGCCCATCAGAAGTGCCAGTCCAGCACTGCACAAAAAAAGGACTCCCAGGGATCTCTTTTGTCTCTTCCTAAGTTTTAGGTGATTTTTCTCACTCTGCCTTTGTATTGAAAGGCATCATTAAAACTTGTTAATTTGGCCCTGGCTGGTGTAGCTCAGGGGATTGAGCACAGGCTGGGAACCAAGTGGTCCCGGTTCGATTCCCAGTCAGGGCACATGCCTGGGTTGCGGGCCAGGTCCCCGTGAGAGCCATGTGAGAGGCAACCATACATTGCTGTTTCTCTCCCTCCCTTCCCCTCTCTCTAAAAATAAATAAAAATAAATCTTTAAAAAAAACTTGTTATTTTGTATAAGGTTATATCTTTGATTTTAGGAAACAAATTAGCATAATCTATATGTAAAACCTAGTCACAGGAAGTGGTTTGTGTGAGTATATGTTTTAATGCCCAAATGTTTACATTTCATAAAAAAGTATTTTGTAATGTCATAGGGTGTGTGTATTTTGAGAAGGCAATGTTTATGGAGTTTTTATATTCTTGAATAAGTTGGTGTTTTAGAAATTAGATATGGGAATATTGAATAGTGAATCCAATCGTTGTTCTCAGGATCCTTCTGCTCCATCCCAAAGTACTTTTTGCTGTATCTCTGAGAATTACTTTTCCTAATACCAGTCCTGTGCTATAAGAAAACTAAACTACTGCTCAGTCCCACAATGCGTAATGATTTTTCCAGTGATCTTGGCTTAGGATACTTCTTTGGCTGGAACATAGTCTGACATGTTTCTGTCTGCTGGACTTTCCAGCACAATTTGAAAACCTCCACAGAGGATTCCTTGACCTCAGCTCTAAGGGGCATTGTTAATAAAAGTTTGCAACTGCTCCTGTTGCTTATGACAGATTGTCTTTGTTATTGTGAGTCTGCCTTGTCTACTCCACTAGATTATACATTTCTTAAGCTTAAATGCTGAGGCCTTATTTTATTTGTTTTTGTATTTCTGGATGACCAGTTCTTAGTATGGGGACTTGTGTAGCCCAGTGCCCCTTTGAGTGCTCTTTCAGCTGAAGGGAATATTATTGTAGAAAATGGTGGGGGAGAACTTACCATGTGCCTGACTCCAGTAATACTATCTCTATGAAGTAGTTTAATACTCTAGTCAAATCAGTTTGGATCACTGTTTAACAAAAAGTTGAGTACCTATTATGCATCAAACATTGTGCCAGATACTTTGTCCCAAATGGTAAGGCGTAGCTTTTGTCTTTAAGTCCTGTGTGGCCTACTGGAGGAAAATAATAAATAAATGCAACCTACTGTTACAGAACAGACCAGGAGGGTGTGAATGATATACTATTGCCAAATGGACCCATCCTTGTGCTCTGCGGGCCCCCATCCCGTACTAGGTTCGCCTTGCCTGCCGCCAGGGAAGGACATCTCTTAATGCCAGATATTGGTGAAAAGGAAAGGGATTATTTATTTAAAGAGTTATACAAACTTAAGAGTAATAACTTAATGCCTTCACTGAGATCCTAAAGTCCTTTAGAATACCCATAAACACACAGTCCTTCCTTCCCCTTCTGCCCAGTCCAGAGTACCATATCTCAGAAAAAGAAATAGAAGTCCGTGGTTCTCCTCCATCCAAACTGTGTGGTCCCAAAAGGCACCGCATGGTTGCTGTACCTGGGTTTAAATCCCAGTGCCAATTTTTTGCCGCACCATTTCTGACTCCTTCCACAATTGGCCACAGCTGCCAACATTCCCATATTTTTTTCCAGCTTTACTGGGCTGCCATAGTAAGTCTGGGCAGATGTGGCCCAATGGTGTGGAGCCAATCATCTCTAATCTCTTATGCAGGTTCTGTAACCAGGGGGAGTTACCTCCCGATTATATCATGGGTTGTAGTCACTCCCATCCCCCTGGCTCAAAGCATGGCCACAGCTGTTAAACATATCTATGAAACCAGTTAAAAGTTATAGATATGTTAAACGACTGTTCTAGAGCTTATCTGCAAAACTGTTGCTATTCAAAACAACTCTCAATGGCCCTGCTCCATGCGTTCTATCCCCCAGCTCATACTTGCGGGGGGGGGGGGGCGGTGTGGGGGAGGACATCCTATATATATATTTTTTTTTTCTGCTATTTCCTGGACACCAAGTTCTGGACCCCATTACAGATCCCTGTTTGGCCCCCCAGCCTTGGCTGCACCCTGTTACACTACCATCACACTTGCTCAGGGTCACACAGCCTGTGAGCAGTGGAACTGTAATTAAAATCCAAGTGTGCTGAGCTCCAAGGCCACCAAGCCAAGAAGCTTCTAGAACAAAAAGACCAGCTGGGCTAAGATTGACTTCTCAGAGAAGCAAAACAGCAGCCTTGTTCTGCCTATTATGTGAAACTGTTACTAAATCAAACCATTTTGTCTTATTTGCAAACTAGGTCCTTCAGAAGCTTGGGAAAGCTGATGAGACGAAAGATGAACAGTTTGAAGAATATGTCCAGAACTTCAAACGGCAGGAGGTAAGTGCATTTCTCTAGTCTCTGGAGTAGGAAATGGTTTGACTGTGTTTGTGCTTTCTCATATAATTAAAATGCTTTAAAGTTGAACAAAGAACTTCACTGGGGTGGGTGTTAACCTGAGGGTAATGCTTGCTAGGTCTGTAGACTTACCTGTGGAGGACAAAGGAAGAGGTAGTAGGCACTGCAGAAAGATTTGGAATTCTTAATATCAGGAGATTAAGACTTTGCTTCTCTGAAGCTTTTAAGTACAGATTATTAATCTATATAGGAAAGATGATGTTTGTGGTGGTTTATATTCCACTAAATATTAGCAGTAGTTAGATACTTTTGGCTAAATTTATTCAATTGCTGCATGCTTCAAGATCATGCATTCTCAGTGGTGATTATATCTCCGCCACCAGGGTGAAAATTGTTTTTCTTTTTTTATTTTTAAATATATTTTATTGATTATGCTATTACAGTTGTCCCTTTTTTCTCTTTATTCCCCTCTGCCCTGTACTCCCCCTCCCACCATCATTCCCCCACCTTAGTTCATGTCCATGTGTCGTACATATAAGTTCTTTGGCTTCTCCACTTCACATATTATTGTTAACCACCCCTACCCCCATTTATTTTGTATCTGCCATTTATGCTTCTTATTCCCTAAACATTTTCCTCCATTCTCTCCCTACGCCTTCCCTGCTGATAACCCTCCAGTGATCTATTTCTGTGAATCTGTTCATGTTCTAGTTGTTTGCTTAGTTCATTTTGATTTTTTTTTTAGGTTTGGTTGTTGACAGTTGTGAGTTGGTTGTCATTTTACTCTTCATATTTTTAATCTTCTTTTTCTTAGATAAGTCCCTTTAACATTTCATGTAATAAGGGCTTGGCGATGATGAACTCCTTGAACTTGACCTTATCTGGGAAGCACTTTATCTGCCCTTCCATTCTAAATAATAGCTTTGCTGGATAGAGTAATCTTGGATGTAGGTCCTTGCCTTTCATGACTTCCAATACTTCTTCTGAAAGAAGAGATCAAAGCTCCAGAAAAAATTCAACTAAGCAATGAAGAGATAGCCAATCTATCAGATGCCCAGTTCAAAATGCTAGTAGTCAGAATGCTCACAGAAATGGTTGAGTATGGTCACAAAATAGAGGAAAAAGTGAAGACTATGAAAAGTGAAATAAAGGAAAATGTACAGGGAACCAACAGTGATGGGAAGGAAACCAGGAGTCAAATCAGGTTTGGAACAGAAGGAAGAAATAAACATTTTACCGGAACAGAATGAAGAAACAAGAATTCAGAAAAATGAGGAGAGGCTGAGGAACCTCTGGGACAACTTTAAATGTTCCAACATCTGAATCATAGGGGTGCCAGAAGGAGAAGAGGAAGACCAAGGGATTGAACATTTATTTGAACAAATAATGAGAGAGAACTTCCCCGATCTGGCAAAGGAAATAGATTTCCAGGAAGTCCAGGAAGCTCAGAGTCTCAAAGAAGTTGGACCCAAGGAAGCACACACCAAGGCACATCATAATTACATTACCCAAGATTAAAGATAAGGAGAGAATCTTAAAAGCAGCAAGAGAAAAGGAGACAGTTACCTACAAAGGAGTTCCCATAAGATTATCAGCTGATTTCTCAAAAGAAACCTTATAGACAAGAAGGGGCTGGAAAGAATGAAAATTGGTTCTTGGTGGGTGAAAAAATCATACTATTTTTATGTGTGTATATCACATAAATGGATATATAGTATATTTGTGGTATTCAAATTACATGGGGGGGTGATACTAGAACAAAATGTCTAAAAAAGCTCCTCAGTGGAAGTCAATATGAAAAAAGGTGGAGAAACATAATTTGTGAGATTTGTTTCTTTAGAGGGCTGATATGTGTTTAACAGACACATGAATAAAGACACTTTAGAAATTATTTATATCGCTATGTTTTGGATAAGGTTAGCATATTACTCTTCAGAGATCATAACTGAAGGTCAGGGAGCGGGAAGATACCAGCAGGGTCTCTGAGGTTAGAAGCTTCAAATCTAGAGGTTATTCCAGAGGGGAAGTGGGAAGAAGGTTTTGCCATAAGAAGGTTCTAAACCCTCTGGAAAGTGTGGTTTGGACATGGGGACAATGTAAGGACATGGATTTATCTTCCTGCTGTCATTGGTGCTACCAGTGTCCACAGAGGAAACTGGGCCTCAGGGATGAGTATGTGAAAAAAGAGAGAGGGGATTTGGAGAAGAAAACAGTAATAGAGAGGAAATAAATTATGTCCAATAACCAAGTATTATAGAGAGGTTTGGATTTATGAAGATAGAAAAGGGAATGCCTAGAGAAATGTTTAATGTAGGCCCATAGAATAAGGTGTCCCCCAGTTTCCTCCAGGAGAACAGATTTTCCGAGTCTTCCTATGCTCTCATTTGGTGAGTTCTCGTACATTCCCTCATGCATTAGGATAACACTCATACGGGTCACCTTAGATCGAACAACTTCCCACAGAAAACCTTGTCAATTAGTTCTGGGGATTGCATGGCAAGCCCTTAAGTCTGTTTAAGGGATTGGATTTGAATAGAAGTGACTCATGGTTACAGTTTTCCTTACTTAAGGGTTTACACTCTATCCTTTGAAACCTACTCTTCCTACCTGGTATATGTCTATGGAGCTAATTAGTTCTTTTTTTCCTGATTTTTTTTATATATCCCTTTTATGGCATAATGATGTTAGTACCCCAGAAGGCTAACCTTGGGAATCATCAAGTTCAATAATGCATTTATAACTAGGAAGCACTTTGCATTTTGCAATTGCAGTCAACTTTCATTGCTCTTTTTTGGACTTGTTGACTGAACCAGGTGAAGATTATTTTTTTAAATTTAATTTTTTATTTATTGATTTTAGAGAGAAAGAGAAAGAAAGAGAGAGAGAGAGAGAAATATCAATTTGTTGTTCCACTTATCTATGCATTCATTGGTTGATTCTTGTATGTGCCCTGATGGGAGACCGAACCTACAACTTTAGCATATCAAAATTCTGCTCTAATCAGCTGAGGTACTTGGCCAAGGCCAGGATAGTTTTTCTGTCTAAAGTGCTAGAGACAAGTGTGGTTGAATAAATCATTAGTTTTATCAGTTAAGTGATCTGTGCCACTAGGAGCTGCAGCATTAGGTAACTTTAAAATGCTTCTCTGCCATCCATTTTTGTCACTGTATACATTTTCAAATAATATTTTATAAAGTATTATTTCAAACAGTAGAGTATTCCAAATATTTTATAAAATACACATTTTATACATTTATATAACATGAAAATGTATATAATTTATACATTTTCAAATATTACTATTTTTTTAAAATATATTTTATTGATTATGCTATTTCCCATATGCTATATACCGCTGTCCCATTTTCCCCCTTTATTCCCCTCCATCCCCACACACCCCCCATTCCCTGCCCTTCAGTTTTTCTCCATGGGTCATACACATAAGTTCTTTGGCTTCTACATTTCCTATACTATTCTTAACCTCCTCCTGTCTGTTTTCTACCTACCGTTTATGCTGCTTATTCTCTGTACTTTTTCCTCCTCTTTCCTCCTCCAACTCCCCTGTTGATATCCCTCCATGCTTTATATAAATCCCATTAACATTTCATGTAATAAAGGCTGGGTGATGATGAACTCCTTGAACTTGACCTTATCTGAGAAGCACTTCATCTGCCCTTCCATTGTAAATGAAAGTTTTGCTGGATAGAGTATTCTTGGATGTAGATTCTTGCCTTTCATGACTTGGTATACTTCTTTCCAGCCCCTTCTTGCCTGCAGGGTTTCTTTTGAGAAATCAGCTGACAGTCTTATGGGAATTCCTTTGTAGGTAACTGTCTCCTTTTCTCTTAATGCTTCTAAGATTCTCTCCTTATTTTTTTTTAATTTTTTTATTTTTTTTTTATTTTTAGAGAGAGGGGAAGGTACGGAGACAGAGAGGGACAGAAACGGCAGTGTATGGTTGCCTCTCACATGGTCCTCACTGGGCACCTGGCCTGCAACCCAGGCATGTGCCCTGACTGGGAATCGAACCGGGTCTCTCCTTATTTTTAATCTTGGGTAATGTAATTATGATGTGCCTTGGTGTGTTCCTCTTTGGGTCCAGCTTCTTTGGGACTCTCTGAGCTTCCTGGACTTCCTGGAAGTCTATTTCCTTTGCCAGATTGGGGAAGTTCTCTCTCATTATTTGTTCAAATAAATGTTCAGTCCCTTGGTCTTCTTCTTCTCCTTCTGGCATCTCTATGACCCGGATGTTGGAACATTTACAGATGTCATGGAAGTTCCTAAGCCTCTCCTCATTTTTTTGACTTCTTGTTTCTTCCTTCTGGTCTACATCGTTGGTTTGAGTCCCAGTTTCCTTCTCTTCCCTATTGGATCCCTGCACATTTCCCCTCATTTTCTTTAGTGTATCCTTCATTTGTTCATCAATTTGCAACCAACTTTCTTCCAGTTTTGTGAGCATCCTGATTACCAGTGTTTTGAACTGTGCATCTGATAGGTTGGCTATCTCTTTGTCCCTTGGTTGTAATTTTTCTGGAGCTTTGTTCTGTTCTTTCATTTGGGCCATTCCCCCCGCCCAGTGTGCCTATTACTTTAAGGGGCAGAGCCTTAGGTGTTCACCAGGGTCGAGGAAACCTCCACCAATGCTTTGTTTTGATGGTGTCTGAGAGGGTGTGACCTGGGAGGGAACAGTGGCATTTGCTCTGCTCTTCCTGGCTCCCAGTCACTTTTCTCTTAATGTGCTCTCCTGTGTGGCTGGGAGCTGCCTCCACTGCCGCCTCAATCCACACAGGTGTTCTCTGCTCTGCTCCCCAGCTCCTTCTCCCAGTTTATCTGCATGCACAAGTGAGGGACTGCCCAGTTCACCAGTCTTGACCCCACTGTTTCCCGCTGGCTTCTCCGGGTGCACTGACCGTTTTTTGGGCCGCTTTTTGGGCCACTTTTTGGTCAAGCGCACCTGCCCTGCGTCTCTCCAGGCAAACCACCGTCTTGCCGCCTGAGCTCTGCACTCAGCGCCGCCCAGCTTACCAGTCTGGACGAACGTGTCCTCTAACTTCTTGGCTGTTGGACTTCCACTCAGTTCGATTCTCTGTCTGTTCTGGTTGTTTATTTTGCTTTTAAAATTGTTATCATTCCTCTTTTGGTTGTGCGAGGAGGCACAGTGTGTCCACCTATGCCTCCATCTTGGCCGGAAGTAAAAAAAAGTCAGTGTCGGAAGCTACCAGAGAGAGGAGTGTGGCCCCACAGTCAGCTCTCAGTTGCTGAGGCTGGGGTAGCGGCACCCCCTTTCCTCAAATAATATGTTATTATTACTGAAACCCAACACCTTAGTTCTCTGAAGGATATTAGCAGATTTCAATATCTTGGTAAAACTTCAAAATTGGGGGAAATTTACACAAGAAATCTACTTTATAAGAGTGAAACAAATGGAGTAGATCTGTAGAAATAGTATTTCTTGAGTCTTCTGACTGCCTTTTGAAAATATTGCAAAAAAAATCTTGAATTTTCACATACTTATTTGGATGTTTTCTGTTTTAATCAAAACCAGTAAATATATTGTTATTTTAATGCAATGAGGAAGGATGGTATCTTAACCCTGACTGTATATTAGAGGGAGAGAAGGAAAACAGGAATAGGGTGGGAGAAAAATAAGGAGAGAGATTTATTAACTTGGGAAGAATAGCTGAACTGAATTTATTAATACTTTAGAAAGAGAAAAACATTCCTTTAACGTCCAATATGTATTGTTAACCAATGTGTTGGTTACTGTGTTGCATATCTGAAAAAGGTGTGGTGCTTATGTAGATACAGTAACCTAAGAAGAAAGACCTACCAAGGTGTGGTGACCTCTACAAGGCCTATGATTTTAGTGTTAATGTAATGGTGAATCATTACTCTAAATGCAGAGGCATTATCTGAAGGCAACACATGCTAAAGAATGATCTTACCTAGGAAATCTAGGTTCCATATTTTTTCTATGACTACATATTTTTCAACCCTAAACAGATACCATTTAGAGTATAAAATAAACCACATTTTAATTTGTACATTATAGAAGTCATTTGATCACACTGAATATTTACTCAACAGTAGAATATTCTACAAAATATTTAAACATTTTGGGCCCCGATGATCTTGCTTTTAAATTCCCCTTAATAAAATCATAAGGGTCCTCATAATTATTGATATATTCCCTGCTTGTTCATGTTGGAATCAAAGGTTGCAGAGTATGTGTGTTTGAACTTTAGTTTGAGGCTTAGTTTATCAGCTTAAGCTTATTAGCTTATTTTATTCCAACCCCCAATTTTCTTTTTGATCTCATACCTCTTTTCCTCAAAGGTGGTTTGCGTTAGACTGAGAGTGTGGGTGAAGGGCCTGTGCATACTCTCAGATGTCCATTGGACTCCCCATTGCTGCAGTTTTTCTGGTCCATCTTTCCTAAACTGCTCAGTTAGGACAAGAAGGAGAGAGTGGACTCCTTCACTAGGAACTCAGGACTGACAGTGCTTAATGCTAAGGAGAGTAAGGATTATAGAAATCCAAAGGAATAACAAAATCTGACTTCCATATTTCCTCCCCAGAGGGTTTTTTTTTTCTTTTCCATTTTCCTCTCTTACCAGAGCTATCAAGTAGCCTATTGGTGTAAACATTAGCTGCTTTCAGTTCACCTGGTTGCCTGATGGCAGATTCGTTAATGGGCAGAGAAAAGGTTCCAAAGTGGGAGGAAGGTATTTGGCTTCTCTTCCTCCTTCTGGCTAATAAACCTCTTCACTAAGAAGCTATACCTGTGATAGCAGGTGTGCTAATTTAAATAACAACAAAATAACCTGGGCTGGTTGGGTCAGATAACCAATTATCTGATCATTTTCAGTGAGTATAGATGGGAACACCCTGCTGGAGGCATGATCCAGGAATATTGCTTCAAATAAAGGAAAGGGGAGTCTCACTATTCACATATACAGAGTTTCTCATCCCCTCTTTTTAAAAAAAATTTTATTGTTGTTCAAGTACAGTTGTCTGTATTTCCCCCCCAACTCCTCCCCTACCCCAGCCATCCTCACTTCCCACCCCTGATTCCACCCCCCCTTGGTTTTGTCCATGTGTCCTTTATCCTTTGAAATCCCCGTTCCTGAAATCCCTTCCCTCCTCCCCTCTGGTTACTGTCATATTGTTCTTAATTTCAGTGTCTCTGGTTCTATTTTGCTTGCTTGTTTGTTTTGTTGATTAGGTTCCACTTATAGGTGAGATCATATGGTATTTGTCTTTCACTGCCTGGCTTATTTCACTCAGCATAACACTCCCCAGTTCTTTAAATACCATAGTAGTGTAGTTCTGCTGCTTCTCTCCATGCCTAACTTTGTTGTCATGCAAAAAAGAAGAAAATAAAAATTTGTACCTTGAAACTCTCCAGTGTTGAGAATTTGGAGCCAGTGTTTCCAATTATTAGGATAATCCAGTGATTGAAAGCAGGAATCATGTGTTCTTACTGATCTCTCATCACAGGGCTTCTCTGTGGATACTTTCACCTTTTTGTCTCCATAGGACCCAGTGTTTTGTACACAAGCTTAAAATAAGTTAAGTTTGAAGGTGAACTAGTGGTAGAAATGATCATTTTGAGCACATTCCTAGAGCATGTTTTTAGTTCTGGTATAGAAGAGATGTTGAATATTATGTGACATTTTGTAAAAAGTTTCACAACATGTTTTAGTACATACATAAATAGTTAAAAATAAAACAGAAGTTTTAAAAATAGGACTTCTTTTATTAACCACGGATAACCATGATGTGAATGTTTATGTGTCTGAATTTCACTATATTAATAGGGACCTTCCTCTGAAATAGCCACTGCCTTGATGAAATGTGAGCCCGTGGAGTCTCTTTGGGGTAACGATCCAATTCTAAATGCCAGTGAACTAGCACAGAGTATGGAGACCCTCAGTCAGCCCACAGAGCCTCCTGTCAGGTGACTGTATCTTCTGGCTTCTAAGTGAGAACCTCAGGTGGTGAGTTTTGGTCCCACCAGAGTGCACTTTCCAAACTGTAGCTGCATCGGAGACATCCAGAAGGCCTGAGTGCAGCATAGACTGTCGGGCCCCACCCTTGGAGTTTGCAATTCAGTGGTCTGGGATGAGGCCCAAGAATTTGCATTTCTGACAAGTCCTAGGTGATGCAAACCATGCTGCTCTGGGGACAACACATTGAGGACCAGTGCTTTGTTTCTGTTCATACAATTTTTGTTCAAGTACTTCCTATGATTAGTCCTTGAAACTTCTAATCCTATGTTTGATGTCTATTTCTAGTATCTTAATGACAAAATATAGATACAGATTTGGTGTTCAGGCTGTGAGTTTTCTGTGATCTGCGTAACTCCAATCTACTGTGAGGATTGAATTTTTAGCAGGCATGAATTCGGATGCAGTGGCAGTTTCCTTCTTTCCATGGTTGCTGATCCTGAAAACGGATGCCCAGTGAAAATATAAAGGCTACTGGAAGAGATAAAATATATGCTGCTCAAACCTTAATGAGTTTAATGAGGCTCTTCCTAGATATTTGGCTTAGTAGGGGAATGAATACAAAGTATTAGAACTTGACATAGATCCTGAGAAAAATGAATTGTACTTATCCAGAGTCATATAAGTGAAGCAAATACTAGGCCTTGAAAATGGAAAGGCCATTTAAAGCAGCTGAATGAGCTGATTATCTTCATGTGCTCATTCCTGGCTTTGTCACTGCAGGGGTGGTGCTGTGTTCTTCCCAGCACCTCCGTATCAGGACACAGGCAATGCTGATTTGTGACTACAGATCTCAACTTTTATCACTTAGTTAACAAGAGGCTGTCTCCCAGGATGCTCCAGTATGAAGTTTTTGTAGTTTTAAATTAATATTTTGTAGATTTAAATTAAGTAATTAATAAGTATTTTGTGGGGATATACTTTGAAACTCTAAGTATCCTGTTCCTCATCATACTTTCACCTACAAGTTTTATCCTTTGAAACTTCTCCCTAAATCAGTTATTACTTGGATGGTTGCTAAGTGGTTACTTTTTTCCTAATTCCTTCTATACTTATTAATTAGCCTTCTGCAATATGGTAAAAGTTTCCCTTTTCTCATTTTATTCAATAGGTTTTAATATATTATTATTAGTGGTTTTTTTGAAGCACAATTGTCCCAAATTTGGCCAATGGAAACTTCAAGGAGTTGACTCCTGTATTCTTTTCACATATCCTCATTGTTCTTTGAGAACTTTTCCTACATTTTGGTGCAGGATGTTTCAGGCTTACATTGTGCTTTTATTTAATCCTCACCTGAAGACATTTTCTTTTTTTCATTGCTTTTAGAGAGAGAGGAAGGGACAAAGTCAAACATCAGTGCAAGAGATAAACATTGATTGGTTGCCTCCAGATGCACCCCAACCAGGGATTGAACCCCCAGCCTAGGATGTACCCTGACCAGGAATTGAACCCATGTCTCTTCAGTTATGGGACAATGCTGCAACCGACTGAGCCACACTGTCCAGGTCTACACTGCTTTT
Source organism: Micronycteris hirsuta (assembly GCA_004026765.1). Classification (NCBI taxonomy): domain Eukaryota; kingdom Metazoa; phylum Chordata; class Mammalia; order Chiroptera; family Phyllostomidae; genus Micronycteris; species Micronycteris hirsuta. Next base: position 18,173 of record PVJI01007994.1, read on the forward strand.
CCTACACAACCCTAGAATCAGCAGTTTGTTCAAGGGATCCTGGTTTCTTTTAGTGGACAATGACATTTAGAAACCAAGATCTGGGTGCTAGGTAAACACATTGCTTCCAGTATGATGCCTCTGGGTCTTCTGGGTCTTCTAATTGGATAAAATACACACAAATACACAAAACTTGGATTTACACACCGAAATGTCTATATTTTTTATTTCTCATTCATTTATCTAACTATCTGAAAGCATGGTATTTCCTTTATTTGAGCCTTCTCTTTTTCCATGTTTATACCTCCTTCTTTGAGAGTGAGAAATATGGCTTCCATTTATTTTCAATGTATGCATTTATTTACACAATCCCCTTGGTGTAGCTTGTCTTCTGACCATGTGGGCCATCTTCTCCACTCCTCTGTTGCATCAGTCAAGAGTGTTTGGTGCTCCCTGCCTGTGGGCTGATTCCTACCAGCCTGCAGCTTTTATCTGTCCTTCTACTCCAGGCCCATTGGCCAAACTCACCACCCTCTTGACACACCAGCTGAGAGTTCTTTCTTGCCTGGTGGTATGCATACTAAGAGTTCTGTTTGCCCTGGCTCTGGCATCATATCTTCTGAGAGTTTCCTCCACTATCCCCATTAACTCTGGCTGTACAGCAGTGGAAATAACTCAATTATTGAATGCTGGCACCTAAAGCAATTTTATAATGGGAGTTAACAAAAATCCATGTCTATAAACATGGATTATAAACAAAAATCCATGTCTATAAACATGGATTATAAACAAAAATCCATGTCTATGGGACAAAGTTGACTCATTACTATACATATATGAATACTAAATGATGAGCATTATCAAGTCCTAAAATAAAGTTAGCAATTATATAGCTTGTTAACATAATGGAAAGTCTGCTTTTTAGACTTTAATAGGATGAGAGTTATTAATTTAAAATGTATGGTTTGTTTGCATTTACACTTAATAATTAAAATGTGGCTCTCCCCACCTTATTAGGAATTTCCTATGCGAGGTGTAGTAGTAAATTTCACAGAGTGGTAGAATTGGCCCTAATTATCCTTGTTATATTGCAGACACTGAGGGAAATGACGGTAGAATTCTCAATAGTATTATTAGATGAGTACTCACTCATGCCAGCGTAGCTCTGGCAGAAATTACAGGTATACTTTTTTTTTTTTACCTGTAAACATTTTATTTTATTTTAAGTATATTTTATTGATTATGCTATCAGAGTTTTCCCAATTTTTTCCCTTTATCCCCCTCTGCCCCGCACCCCCCAACCCTCTAGGATTCCCCCCCTTTAGTTTATGTTCATGGGTTGTACATACACATTTTTTGACTTCTCTATTTCCTATACCGTTCTTAACCACTCCCCATCTATTTTATGCCTGCCAATTATGCTTCTTGTTCCTTGTACCTCTGCCCCCTATGCATCCCTTCCCCCTCCCCACTGAAAACCCTCCATGTGATGTCCATTTATCTGATTCTATTCCTGTCCTAGTTGTTTGCTTAGTATGTACTTTTTAGGTCCAGTTGTTGATAGTTGTGAATTTGTTGTCATTTTACTGCTCTCAGTTTTTTATCTTCTTCAATTTCTTAGATAAGTCCCTATACCATTTCATATAATAAGGGCTTGGTGATGATGAACTCCTTTAACTTGACCTTATCTGGGAAGCACTTTATCTGCCCTCCCATTCTAAATGATAGCTTTGCTGGATAGAGTAATCTTGGATGTAGGTCCTTGCCTTTCATGACTTCAAACACTTCTTTCCAGCCCCTTCTTGCCTGTAAGATTTCTTTTGAGAAATCAGCCGATAGTCTTATGGCCACTCCTTTGTAGGTAACTCTCTCCTTTCCGCCTGCTGCTTTTAAGATTCTCTCTTTATCTTTAATCTTGGATAACTTAACGATGATGTGCTTTGCTGTGTTCCTCTTTGGGTCCAACTTTTTTGGGACTCCCTGGGCTTCCTGGACTTCCTAGAAGTCTATTTTCTTTGCCAGATTGGAGAAGTTTTCTTTCATTATTTGTTTAAATAAGTTTTTAATTTCTTGAAATACTTCTTCTTCTGGCACCCCTATAATTTAGATATTGGAATGTTTAAAATTGTCCCAGAGGTTCCTAAGTCTTTCTTCATTTTTCTGAATTTTTGTTTCTTCATTCTGTTTCCATTGGATGGTTATTTCTTCCTTTTGTTTCAAATTGTTGATTTGAGTCATGGTTTCCTTCCTGTCACTGTTGGTTTCCTGAATATTTTGCTTTATTTCCCTTTGGGTAGACTTCATTCGTTCTTTCACTTTTCCACCAAGCTCAATTGGTGTGAGCGTCTTGATATCAGTGTTTTGAATTCCACATCAGATAGGTTGGCTATCTCCTCATCGCTTAGCTCTTTCTCTGGAGTTTTGCTCTGTTCTTTAATCTGGGCCATATTTCTTTGTCTTGGCACATCTGTTAAGTTGTACGGGGGTAGGGTCTTAGGTATCCTCCAGGGCAATGAAACCCTCTTTGCTGCCTTGTGTAGCTGTCTGTGGGGGAGGGGTCAGAGAGGGAACAATGCAGCTCTTACTGGGCTCTAGCCCCACTTTCCAACAAACTCTCGAGTGAGACTGGGAGTTTCTCCCACTGTGGCAACCCCTACTGTACTCCACAGTCAGCTCTGAGTCTTAATTTGCTATTCAGTCAGCCCTGCCCAAGCAGTCTGCCACTGTGCCCTGGGTTTTCTCAGCCAGCCCCCACCTCACTGCACAGGTCCTTTCAGCCAGCCCCACCCATGCAGTGCACCACCTTGCCCCAACTTCTCTCTGTCCACCTGTCTGCCGTTCTCCCTCTTATTGGTCTCCCTCCTACCAGTCTGGTTGACTGTTTATTTAATTCCTTGGTTGTCAGAGTTCCATGCAGTTTGGTTTTCTGGCACTTCTGGTTGTTTATTGTTTTTAGATTGGTTGTGCTTCCTTTTGGTTGTGTGAGGAAGCAAAGGGTTTCTTGTACTATTTATAGAACATATTCCTCCTGTTCTTTTTTTCTTTTAAAATTATAGTTGATTTAGAATTTTTGTTAGTTTCGGGTGTATAACTCCGTGATTAGACATTTCTATAACTTATGATCACTCTGATAAATCTAGTACCCATCTGACTCCATACAGTTATTAAAATAAAATATTGTTGACTATGTTCTTTATACTGTATTTTACATCCCGATGACTATTCTGTAACTACCAATATGCACTTCTAAATCCCTTCACATTTTCTACCCATCCCTCAACCCTTTTCCCATCTGACAATCGTCAAGATGTTCTCTGTATCTATTAGTCTGTTTCTGTTCTGCTTCTTTGCTTATTTTGTTTTTTAGATTCCACATATAGGTGAAATTATATGGCATTTGTTTTTCTCTGTATGACCTATTTTACTTAGCTTAATACCCTCTAGGTCCATCCGTGTTGTTGCAGATAGCAAGGTTTCATTCTTTTTAAATTGTTGAGTCATATTCCGTTGTATAAATGCAGCACTTCTTTATTCACTATCTACTGATGGACACTTAGGTTGTTTCCATATCTTGGCTATTGTAAATAATGCTGCAATGAACATATGGATGTATATGTCTTTTTGATTTAGTGTTTTGGGTTTCTTTGGGTAAATATCCAGAAGTGGAATTGCTTGGTCCTTCTTTGTCTCTTGTTATAACCTTTGTTTTAAAGTCTATTTTGTCTAGTATAGGTATTGCTACCCAGCTTTTTTTTCTTGTTTGTTTTCATTTTCATGAAATATCTTTTTCCATACCTGTACTTTCAGTCTGTAGGTGTCTTTCCATCTGAAGTGATTCTCTCATAGACATCATATGTGAGGGTCTTGCTTTCTTATTAATTTAGCCACCATTTGCCTTTTGAAGAGAGCATATAATTCATTTTCATTTTAAGTAATTTTTGATAGCTATGTATTTATTGCCATTTTATTATTCATATCTTTGATTTGTTGTTGATGTTGTTCTTTTCCCCCTCTTCCTTCTCCTTCTCCCTTCTCCTTCTTCTCCTGCTTTTTCTCTTCTCCTCTTCCTCCCCCTCCCCTTCCCCTCCTCCTTTTTCTTCCTCTCCTCTTGCTCCTTTTTTTCTCCTCCTCCTCTATTATGTCCTCCTCCTCCTTCTTCTTTTCCTTCTTCTTCAAGAAGATCCTTTAACATTTCTCGTAATACTGGTTTGTTGGTGATGAACTCCTTTATCTTTTTTCCTTGTCTGGGAAGCTCTTTGTCTCTCCTTCAGTTCTAAATGATAGCTTTGCTGGGTAGAGTAATCTTGGCTGTAGGGCCTTGGTTTTTATCACTTTGAATATTTGTGCCAGTCACTTCTCGATTGCCAAGTTTCTGTTGAGAAATCAGCTGACAGTCTTTTGGGGGCTCCTTGGTAGGTAACTAATTGCTTTCCTCTTGCTGTTTTTAAGATTCTCTTTTTGTCTTTAACCTTTGGCATTTTAATTATAGTGTGTCTTGGTGTGGGCCTCTTTGACTTCATCTTGTTGGGACTGTCTGTGCTTCCTGGACTTGTATGTCTATTTCCTTCACCAAGTTAGGGAAATTTTCAGTCATTATTTCTTCAGATAGGTTTTCAATTTTCTTGTTCTCTCTCTTCTCCTTCCAGCTCCCCCATGATGCAAATGTTGTTGTGCTTGAAGGTGTCTGGAGGTTCCTTACACTATCCTCATTTTTTATATTCTTTTTTCTTTTTGTTGTTCAGTTTGGTTGTTTTCTGCTTCCTTATATTGCAAATCACTGATTTGATTCTCTGCTTCAACTACTATGCTGTTGATTTCCTGTCATTTATTCTTTTTTTCAGTTAGTGTATAATCATTTTTGACTGGTTCTTTTTTTATGGTTTCTCTTTCCTTTTTACACTTGAATTTCTTACTAAGTTTCTTGAGCATTCTTATAATCCTTGTTTTTTTTTGTTTCTTTTTTAATCTTCACTTCAGTATGCATTTATTGATTTTAGAGAGAAAAGAAGGGGTGGGGGAGAGGAGGAAAGAGAGGAGGAAGGGAGAGAGATGTAAGACAGTAACATCCATCAGTTGCCTCCTGTATGAACCCTGATCGAGGATGGTGCCTGCAACCTAGTGGTGTGTACTGGGTGGTGCTCCAACTGAGCCATCTGGCTAGGGCTATAATCTTTGTTTTGAACAATGTATCTGGTAGTTTGCTTGCCTCTATTTCATTTAGTTCTTTTTCTAGATATTTCTCCTTTTCTTTCATTTGGGACCTGTTTCTTTGTCTCCTCATTTTGGCTGATTTTTCCTGTGAATGTTTCTATGTATTAAGCAGAACTTCTATTTCTCCCAGACTTGGTAGAGTGGCCTTTTGTAGTAGGTGTCCTATTAGGGTCCAGTGGCACAGAATCCCTGTTCACCAAGCTTGAGGTTTCAGGTGCACTTGCATGTGGGCTATGTGCACTGTCATGTTGTAGTTGAGTCTTGATTGCTGTTAGCATGTCACTGGGAGAGACTGATTTCTAGGCCAATCTGCTGCAAGGATTGGCTGTGACCACAGCAGGGGAGCTGTTGTGTAGGGGCCAACGGGACTTGCTTTATTGGTACTTTGGTGCCTGCTGAGTCTGCCCCTTGATTTTATAGCTTGTAGATGTGGTTGAGTTGTAATCTGGCATGGTCTGAAGTTGTTTACTAAATGCACTGGCTCTGATGCCTCCTGAGAGATTCAAGGTCAACCATTGCCTGTGGTCTACCTGGGGTCACCTGACATGAGCTACAGAGCCATCTGAAGATGGCTGCTACTTGTGTTGCACTTGGAATTTCCAGAAGAGACTAAGCTTCGAACCAAGGCTGTTTGCTGCCATTTCTGGGCCTGGGGCCACTTAGCAAGAAGTACAGGGAATGCACAGGCCAGATGCTATTTATTTGAGAAATTTTATAAAAGTATATAGCATACTTTTATGAAAAGACGAGCTTGCATGGGCTTGAAAGTTGTATAAGCTCACAAGTTGTGTTGGACAAGGGAGAGGTGAACAGTGTTAACCAGGTTGATGGAGACTAAGCCTGCAGGCTCTGTCAGGGAGGGTTTAGCAAAGAACAGTGGCCTCTTCTAGCACTTTCGTTTGGGAAAGATGCCCTGAAACTCTTTTCCTGATGTTAGGCAGTTCATCTCTACCACCAAATGTTCCTGGTGCATTTTGGGCTGCTACCCCAGCACTGGAGCTCAGGGGGAGTGGGTCTGAATAAGTCTGTATGCATGCCCTTTAAGAGGAATTCCTGGGGCTCCAGCAGCCCTCTGTCTCATTCAGCCACAATCCCATCTGATTTTCACAGCCAGAAGTTATTGGGACTTCTCTTCCCAGCTCCAGAACCCTGGGCTGGGTAATTCTGATTTAGGACTGGGACCCCTGGCTCTTTAGGGAACAGCTACACAGCTGAGATATACCTCCTGATTTTTAGCCACCACTTGTGGGCATGGGACCAGTCTGTTCTGCATCTCCACGTCTCCTACTAGTTTCGATGTGAATCTTTTTTGTGTCCTTAGTTATATGACTTCTGTTCAGCTAAATTTCAGGTATTCTTCCTGTTATCTGTTTTTACCTTTTATTTAAAATTGATATTATTCCAGGTCACATATTTAAGAAATCATTTTTTCAGGGCCAGGGGAAGGTAGAAAAAATATTTAAAATGTGTTGATATAGGTACAGCAGGTCTCTTTAAGATCGCAGTGGTCAAAGTATTTGAAATTCAGTGTCATGATAGTCATGACATTTAGTAACAGTATGTTTATGAATGCCCATTGGTGGACATCTTTTTAGCAGAACACACATGCTTTAATTTGGATCAGTCTTACCTTTGGGTCCTTTATGTAATGGACAAGGCTTTTAATGGGTGGGCATTAACCTAAAAATAAAAGGTCTTTCAAAGTGAGAGGCAATAAGCACTTATTGAGAGCAGTTAGAATAGCTATTCAAGAAGATTGATTCAGGCCCAAATGATGTACTGATTAGGAGACAAAGGCAATGAGTATTTATGAAAAGGGGAAGGGGAACTACTACATAAGTAGAAGAAAGGCTTTGCTATTGGTTTAGATAACATAACAAGTGATATTAATTCCAAACAATATTTTTAATTTTCTGCCCAGTGGTTAGAATAACTGATTTCTTGTTATGTTTGCAGACAGTTCTCTTGTAAGGCACAAGTTTGCTCAGGTACAGTCCAAAGGTTGTTGTGCCCTGTTTTGACATTCCAAATGTTTGAGGTATAAGATGCACAAGGCAGTTCCTCTGGCATGGCAGCTGCAGCTTCATTTTAATGTGGCTTCATTTATATTATTGTTTCCAAGGGAATATAAAGTATTTTGATGCTGGATGAAGACCCATCAAGGTCTTAAGGGGACAGGGAAGATGTGGAGGAGAGAATTTTGGTAATATTTTAACAAAGAGTATAAAAGGGAAACTTCCACTGAAAGTCATGCCTCACATAAAACTTCTCCAACAAAGAATTAACAGTCCCAGATTAAGAAAGCAACATAGAAATGGGGTGGTTGACAACTTTTATTTTCCTTGGAGGAAGTACAATAAAGTGAGACATGATTCATAGAAGGGTATGTTATACTCAAATTTGCATTTACCCAAGAACCACGCTAACAATAACCTTTGCTGTCTTAAAAAAGATGTCTGACTGCACACATACATTTTAACACAGATATCTCTGATCTTTTGCCTGGAGGAATTCCTTAAGTTACCCTCCTAAGAATATGTATTTGCATGACTTGGAGAAGGTTCTTCTTGTTGGTCTTTGTCTTTATTGAGTCTCCTGCCCTGGAGGACACAAATTATTTGTAGTTCCAAATGGCTTTGGGCTTTCTCTCACATTCAGAACATTAAACCCACTATTTTTTAAAAAGATTTTGTTTCTTTATTTTTAGAGAGAGGAGGAGGGAGGGAGAAAGATAGGGAGAGAAACATTGGTGTGTGAGAGAGACATCAATGGATTGCCACCAACTGGGGACCTGGCCCACAACCCAGACATATGGCCTGACCAGAATCAAACCAGTGACCTTTTGGTTTTCAGGATGACACTCTACCCACTGAGCCACCCAAGTCAGGGCTATACCTTTCCTTAACCATACTTTGATGTGTTCACACTGCCCCTTATAGTATATGGCAGACACAGCCTATCAGTTGTGCAATTGGCTTTTCTCTTCAGGTGTCACATAGAAGAGGCTGATTTGAATAAAAGTGTAACTGAAGGCAGAAAGGAAATTGGTGAAGTGAATAGTTCGCGATCTTTGTCTGATGGTGTCATTTTGGGTCTGCTTGCTTCTACACTTTTCTTCCATTTCCACCTTTGCAAATGCTTCCCTATAATTGAATTGCCCTATGCCTGACATCTTCATCTGTTCAAGTCCCATATTTCCTTAGTGTTAACTTGCAAGATATCTCCTACCTGCTATCTTTTCAGTCCCCTCAGCCAGATCTCTTTCTCTACATACTCTAGTGCACGTTATTTATGTTTATCCAATAGTAATGACCTCACTTTTTAAATTAAATCATTTTTTGTGATTCTGTTAAGGTACTTAGAAGGGTATCTAGGCCCTCATTAGATTATAAAATATTTAAAGAAACACATCCTGTCTTCAACATTTAATCTTTCATGCCCTCTAACATCTGCTAGGCTTAGTAAGTATATTCATTCTTGTCAAACATATTTTATGTATTCATACTTTGTCTTGGATAGGCTTCCTCACTTATGTAATATCAAAGCCCTTCTTCCTGTTATCTATTTACCACTTTCATCCTAACTTTTGGCAGTAAAGTGTCCCTTGGAGAATGTATGGCATGGCTTGGACTTGATTTTAATGTTATAGGGACTCTATAGGGGCTCTAGCCCCTCCCTGGATTACGAAGCTGCCCAGTTCCATGCTTCTTCATACCTATCTTCTGGCACTTACAGGATTTATAATACTTGTTTTCTACATACTTTACTGACTTTATATAATAAGTAATTTTAATTATGTAGAAGAATGTTTTTCAGTCCTTAGAGCATGATTATGCCCTCTAATTTGTAGAATTTTAAAATAATGTGTAGAAGCTCACATTTCTCTGTTAGGATACTATTTTTAATAGAGCATTAATATATTATATATATAATTGATAACAGCTAATTGCTTCTGAGAAACTTCTGAGAGAATTGTGAGTCTCCTCTGAATTTATGCTGGATTCCCATTAGAGTTTCAATTTAACAATCCTAAAATATTCTATAGAAGAGTTTTGCATATGTCTGTGTCTCTGAAATTAAAGTTTACTTAATAGTTTTGGCTAGCTATAGTTTCAGTGAGAATTCTGTAATTTTGCAAATCATCTTTTTTTTTAAAAGATTTTATTAATTTATTTTTAGACAGAGGGGAAGGGTGGGAGAAAGAGAGGCAGAGAAACATCAACGTGTGGTTGCCTCTTGCACACTCCCTACTGGGGACCTGGCCCACAACCCAGGCATATGTCCTGACTGGGAATCAAACCAGCGGCCCTTTGGTTCACAGGCCAGTGCTCAATCCACTTAGCCACACCAGGCAGGGCTGAAAACCATCTTAATGAGAAAATATTTCATGACGTTTAAAGTGTTTCTCTTCTATAAAGGACACCCGATACTGTTAGCAATTTTGGAAAGGACAGAAAAGTTGGAGGAATCATTCTACTTGATGTGAAACTATACTGTAAGGCCATAGTAAAGAAACCAGCATGGTACTGGCACAAGAACAGGCATATAATTCAATGGAGCAAAATAGAGAGCAGAGAAATAAACACATGCCTTTATGGTCAATTAACATTCAACAAAGGAGGCAAGAATAGACAAGGGGTAAAGACAGTTTATTCCATAAATGTTGTTGGGGAAATTGGACAGACCACACAAAAAAATAAGAAGTAAAACAAGATCACCAACTTCTAAACTAAACTCAAAATGGATTAAAAATTTAAATGTAAGATGTGTAACCATAAAAATCCTAGAAGAAAACACAGGCAGTAACATCTCAGACATTTCTTGTAGTGATATTTTAGACAATATATCTCCTTAGACAAGGGAAACAAAGGAAAAAATAAACAAATGGGACTATATCAAACTAAAAAGCTTTTGCATAGCAAAGGAAACCACCTACAAAATGAAAAGGGGGCCCCATTGAATGGGAGAATATATTTGCCAATGATACATCTGATAAAGAGTTAATTTCCAAAATATGTAAATAATTTATACAACTCAACACCAAGAAGATAAATAATCCAATTAAAAATTGGTAAAGGACTCGAATACACACTTCTCCAAATAGGATATACGGAGGGCCAATAGACATGTGGAAAAATGCTCAGCATCACTAATCATCAGGGAGATGCAAATTAAAACCACAATGAGATACCACTTCATGCCTGTCAAAATGGTTATCATCAATAAGTTAGCAAACAAGTGCTGGTGGGAATGTGGACAAAAGATGCATTATTGGTGGGAATATGGATTGGTATAGCCACTGTGGAAAACAGTATGGAGTTTCCTCAAAAAATTAAAATTGGAACTGCTTTTGACCCAGTAGTCTCACTTCTGGGAATATATCTGAAGAAACCCAGAACAGTAATTCAAAAGAATATGTGTATCCATATGCTCATTGCAGCATTATTTACAATAACTGAGATTTGGAAGCAGCCCAAGTGCCCATTGGTAGATGAGTGGGTAAAAAGGCTGTGAGACATTTACACAATGGAATACTACTTGGCCATAAAAAAGAAGGAAATTTTACCTTTGCAACTGCGTGGATAGACTTGGAGATTATTATGCTAAGTAAAATAAGCCAGTAAGAGAGAGAGAAATACTATATGATCTCAATTATATGTGGAATCTAAAAGCATGGATACATGGAACAGACTGACAGCTGTGAGAGGGGAGGGGCAGTGGGGAAACTACCCAGCAGAAAGAGTGAAGAACTCCTGCCTTTCACAGCAGCGTGGATGGAACTGGAGAGTATTATGCTAAGTGAAATAAGCCAGACGGTGAAGGGCAAATGCTATATGATCTCACCTATAAGAGGAACCTAATCAACAAAACAACCAAATGAGCAAAATAAAACCAGAGGCATGAGAACAAGAAATAGACTGACAGTGACCAGAGGGGAGGGGAGGGGGGAGAAGGGAAGGAGGAAGGGGAAGGGTCTAGTCAAGGAACATGTATAAAGGACCTATGGACATGGACAACAGGGTGGGGGGTGGTCAGAGCAGTGGAGAGCCATGGGAGAAAAATTGGGACAACTGCAATAGAATAACAGAATAGAATAATAATAAAATAGGTATTTTATTAATAGTAAAATAATAAGACGGTGAAGGGATTAACCAAAAAGAAAACATACATATATCACACAGACACAGACAGCAGTGTGCTGATAGCCAGCGGGAAAGGGGGATGCAGGTGCAGGTGGGCAACAAGGAGGACAATGAGGATTGAAAGAGGAGCTGCTTAGATGGTGGATACACGACGCTTGAGCATGTGATGTTTTTGTTGAGTTGTACGCTTGAAACCTGTATGGTTTTGTGAACCAGTGTCACCCCAATAAATTCAATAAAAAGACAAGTAAAATAAGTAAGTAAATAATAATACAAGAACAAAAATGTTTTTCTTTAATACTAATTTTCAAGGACATTTTAGGTTATTTGATAGATGTGGATGCATGTTTAGAATAATAATATGTAACTATTTAGACATCCAATTGCTTTACATTATTGAATGTTTTCTGCATGCCAAGAATAAGTCTAGGTCTTTGGGAAATTTCAGTTTACCAGACAGACAAAGGTGACTGCCATTGTTAATCATACATTGTGGCAGATTCCATCCAGCAGAATCCGTGTCGGCCGTGATTGAATGCATAAATCATCTCACACAGAAACACGCAGGAATAGAAATCCGGGACCATGCGACCACTCCCTTATCATATGGGAGAGGCCCTGAGCCTTGGGTCCAGGGGTTTTTATTGCTGTTCTCCAGGACATTACCTCAGAATGGTATTCATTAACCTTGCAGAGACTGTAGATTCACTTTAGGTGGTAGACAGCCCCGAAGGTACAAAAGGGTTATGCAAAGACAAGAGGTATGACTGAACTTTAAAAGGATTAGCATTGGTCTAAGGAAGCTAGTTCTATTAGCATTTCTTCTTTTGATCCAGGGAGAGAGAGGTTTCTTAGCAAGAGCAAGGTTTTATTTTAAATCTAAGGAACATGCCAGCCTGATTTCCCCACAGGAAATTCCGCTACCCCACTTGTGGGTCCATGCATGCCGACTTATGTTCCACGAGAGACCGTGCTCTTATTAGATGTGAAAACACAGGGCTACAATTCCCCACTGTGGGAGCACGAAATTCCCTATAATACATTCCAAAACAGGGGGGTAGAGAGTAAAAAAAAAAATACAGTAAATAAACTGATTATCCCGTCTCCTAGAAAATGATGAGAGCTATGGGGAAAAACCAAGTAAGTAGAGAATAAATAGAGCAAGGTGAAGGGTATCAGGGAGGAAGCTTGGAGACAACAAATTCAAAGTTTTGTCTCAAAGGGGAACAATTAAGATTGTAGCAAGGGGAGGAAGTCGGATCAAGATGATAATATTTTAAGATGGCATAAATATATGTCAAGAAATAATGGGACTGATTTAGTAGGAAGCAATGAATCACCAGAGAAAGAGAACAGCTGACTCGTGTCCTTGAGTAGGCAGGAGGAGTGGGATCTAACACAACTGGAGGGGTTGACTTGAGTAGGGAGCAGGACGCTTCATCGAAAGCAGCAGGTAAAGACCAAATATGACTTTCCTGTGGCTAAGAGTCTATCAAAAGCATTTCTTGACTAACTCAACACATAACTATTGAATGTTTAATAAAGCACAAGTCATTGGAAACAACATGATAAACTATTCAGACATTGTTCCTGTCCTTATCAAGCTTGTGGTCTGGTGTGCAAAAGCCTTTTTTATTTTGAAGTAATGAGTAGTAGAAAAAAGACAGAATCTTGAGATGATGTTACTGTACTTCAATTATTATTATGCAGTTGACATCTTAATTTCACCACTTAACATTAGTGCATGAGTATATTGTCACCCCCAAATGGTATTCTGAGAAAAAATGTTTTCTATACCTTTCCACAATCCCATTCCCAGGTAATTCACCCCAGGCTCAGTGGGTGTCCGCTGGTTGTTATTGCTAAGGATCCCACTCTGTAGAGCTGTTAGAATAGAATACCAAATACACATGAAATGGTTATATAATTGGCTTAGATATACTTAGTTTTACTGATTTACCTGTGTTGTAGTTGTATTCACTGCATGGCAAAAAAGCAAGGGATTATAATTTAGCCACTAAGTCTTTAATTAGCACTGTCTGTCTCCTTTGTAATATTATTCTTATGGGAAATATGTGTTTTAAGTAGGGTCTTGATTAGAATTTTTTCTTGGTAAATATAACCCACCATAATTGCCTATACAATTGACTTCTGTGGGAGGAGACAGTTAATGGGAACCTGTAGATATCAAAAGAATATGTTGGCTCTTATTCTTTAGATTTCCCTGAATGTATTTTAGTCTTTCTATTTAATTCATTTATGATACGTCATTAAACCACCTCTCTTTTGTTCACTGGATTTCAAGGAACAAATAAGTCCATGGCACCAAATGAGGGGAAAGAAAACAAAATTGTTCATTGGAGAGTTTTTCCATTTTTTATCCTCTTTACTCTTATTTGTTTCATTCTATTTATAAGAATATCTCTTCAGTTATTGCCTATATAAATAAAAATTGATATTTGAAACCTAACTAAAATTTGACCCAAGCTACAGATATTCCAAGCATCACCGTTGTACCACTTCCTATGGAGTCATTAAGAAATCACTTCCAGAGGAATATCTTTAAGTTAGTGCTCTGAAGGTTTCCTTTTATCTATCCTATTCTGTTACCAAACTTTAATTGTATTTTACTTTACTACATTAATCAACCATGCTGACTACAGAGGATTTAGATTCCCATCCCTCAGTATTTATTTAGAGACTAATTCCTTGTATCTCCTACTTCCCCCTGTGAAGTGAGCTTATTATCTAGTTTGGATGTTCCTCTTTAAATGGTCCCCAGATTGACTGTACTGTTCTGGTAATGGGATGCAGGGAATTGGGCATATCTCTCATCCAAGCCTAGGGAGACTGTCTGAAATGTCGTGAACATCTGCATAGACGAGCTGTAGTTGATTCTGAGATTATCACCAATATTGTGGGTTCCCATTGCACGTGATTCTCATGAGTTGCCCTGTAAGCCCCGTGGATGATTTTGCATTTGAGTTGCAATCCAAGTGATAAAACTGTGTTATAAGGAAGGCCTTATGGTGACTGACTGAGTCCTGGAGCCAGACATATTTTTAAGAGATTTTTTGGTAATCTCATGCTAGACCTACATACTGGAGTACCTGTCAACACAGTGTCAATTAAGTGAAAGACACTGAAACATTATAGGAGGAATTTCCAAATAACTATTAGAATAACCCAGGGGGCTTTTATAAATATTTTACTTATTTATTTTTAGAAAGAAAGGAAAGGAGGGAGAAAGAGAGGGAGAGAAACATCAATGTGAGAGAGGAACATTGGAGACCTGGTTTGCAATCCAGTCATGTGTTCTGACAGGGAATTGAACTGGTGACCTTTTGGTTTGCTGGACGATGCCCAACCCACTGAGCCACACCAGTCAGGGCAGCCTGGAGGACTTCAAAAAATACTGATTTTTAGATCCCACTCCAGATTTCTGAATCAGGTCACACATCTGACTTGTGTCTCTAACTCTACAGAGGTCATGGCTGATTGGAGAGATGCAAACAAACTCTTTTCTTAAATATTGTTACATATATCAGGTGTGTAGGTTCAAGGACATGACTAGCTGTGTTTGTATGTGCCTAATGTTAAACCATAACATTTAAGCTGTCAGCTTGGTTGTAACATGTGCTTTGTAGGTGTGTGGAATATTCGATAGTAAATTGTATCTGAGAGATGCTTTGGACTCCGAAGTCAGTGTTGGCATAGTTGTTTTTTTCAGCAAACTTTGAAGTCAATGTTGTGTTGTTTTTTTTTTTTTTTTACTTACTGTTGAAAATAGCTGGAAAATATATCGATTCAATAATCCAAGAGATGTTGAAGAACTTTAGCGAATGCTACTCGAGTCTGATGATGAGAGAGTCGAATGTGAAAATGAAAGTGATTTAGAAGATGAAGAGGTTCATTTTGTGGAGGTTCATTTAGAAGATTTGGATATGGAGCAAGATATTTCTAGTGTGAAGAAAGTGAAGATGAATTAGACCTGAATGAAGAGTGGTTTTTTTTTTTTTTTTGGAAAGGATAAAGAATCAAAATGGAGAGAAAATCCAATAAGAAGACAAATTCTAAAACAGCCACAATATATCTTGTGTCAGCTTCTATTAGTACGGCCAAATGCAAAAAATGCCAAGACAGTACTTGAAACTTGGAACTGCTTTATCACAAATGACATTTTAGATCTATGCTTACTATATACAAATAAATATGTTGATTCTATCTCTAGCCAGTTTTCACAAGAAAGAGATGCTAAACAAACAGACAAAACTGAATTGAAAGCATTTTTAGGCCTCTTATATCTAATTGGCTTACATTGCAGTGATCAGCTAAATTTGTGGGATTTATGGGCTACAGATGGTAGTGGGATTGAACTTTTTAGACATACAGTATCTTTATGGAAATTTACATTTATTCATAATTGTATCATGTTTGATGACAAACTTACCAGTTTAGGATGCCTGAAAGTGGACAAATTAGTGGCATTTGTAGAAAATTATAAGTTGTATTACTCTATGGGACAGAATGTAACAATAGACGAAACAGTAGCTGGATTAGGATGCAAATAAATGTGGGTTTGGACAATATATTCCATCTAAGCCCAGTAAATGTGGTATAAACATTTTCGCTATGGTTGATTCCGAAGTATTTTACATGGGAAATCTTGAAATGTATGCTTACAAGCAGCCCACAGGTCCTTCCTTGATTAGTAATAAACCAGCAGATGTAATCAAGAGAACCGTTTAGTCATCAGGACGTAATATTACAGCAGATAACGGCGTCACTGATATAAATCTTCAACTTGAAAGAAGAAGTGACTTTCATATATGGATACTGTTCATAAGAATAAATCCCAACTACCTCCTGAATTTGCTCTTCTAAAACAGGCCCGGAAAATCCAACTTACTTGCTTTTGGTGCAGATTTCACACTTGTATTTCATATATCCAAAAAGGGAAAAAAACATAATTTTAGTTTCAAGTATGCATTTCAATGATGCTGTAAATTTAGATTTGCAAAAGCCTGATATAATAGAATATTACAACCAAACGAAGTCAGGAGTCTACACGTGGAACAAAATGATAGGCATGTATGATAGGCACCAGAAGACGGCCTATGGTTATATTCTACACAGTTTTGAATATTGTAGGAATAAATGCTCAGGCGATTCATATGCTGAACAGCAATGGAAAATAATGCACAGAATATTTATTAGAAATCTTATAATGCAGTTACTTTGAGAACAAATAAAAAGGTGTTCAGCAATTTCTACAGGTGTGCATAAACTTTTACACCTGAAACTTCATCAATTTCAAACTTAAATGGAAGGAAATTCCAACTATGACATAGATATGGCTTCCTCAACAAGCAGAAAAGAAGAAAAAGATGTGTTAGGTGCTATGCATCCAAAACGAGTCACCTATTAAAATATGTTTGCAAGTGTTGTGAAAAATGTTTATGCCTGGAGCATAGCAAAATTATTTGCAATGACATTTACAAATGTTTTGCAAACTCAACTATTAAATATCCTGATTAATTAATGTTAAAGACATTTTTTGTTGTATTTTTTAGCAATATCCATGTTTCTGTTATTTAAAAAGGAAAATTCATTTTTTATGTTTTTATATTTCTTTGTTTAATAATTTCTAGATTGTAACTGAAAATAAATAAGAATCATGTATTTTATTATATAAATATAATCAATGCAAATTTGAAGTGTTTTTAATTTTTTTCTCATTTCAGCCCATACTAGTAACGAATGTGTCTCTTAGATACAACCAATCTATGCTGTAATTTTTTTGACTGAGACCTCCACAGGGCTAAAGATCTATCTATATGAGAGTAACAATTTGAATGCAAGCCTGAGATAACACTGATATAGTAAAGATAGTGGTTTCTTTAATTGCATATTTATTTGAATGTATTCCTAAACCTAGAAAACCAAGGGTGGGGGGTGGAAGCAGAGGAGGGAGGTGGGAATGGCTGGGATGGGGGGGAATTATTGAGGAGTAAATGCAGACAACTGTACTTGAACAACAATAGAATAATTAAAAAAATAAAAAATAAAAAATATATACTAAACAGAAAAAAAAAGAATATTCTTAGGAGCTTTAAAATTTTACAAGCCACACCTGACTGACTTACATAAAGGTAGCAATGAAGAATTTTTATTATTAAAACTTTCTACAAGAGGCTTTGGCATTTATAATGAGTTTTGTACACTGTTCCACTTGACTCTCCTAGCAATCCATAATTGTAATTCTGCTTTATGTATGAGAAAACCAAGTATATATCACAAAAACTTTCACTTTGAGAATGATCTTGATTATTCTTTTGGCCATTGGTATTCATTGACTTTTTATTTTATTTCCTCACAATATTTATGATATTGGCTTGATTTTTCTCATATCCATTCTTAAGTGGTTCTTATATATCTGCATGAATTATTCCTTTGTACCCTAGGATCTTCTGTTACTGCAACATTCATAGATATAAAAACAAACTTTCTGAAAAATATAACTGTGTATTTGAGACTTAGAAGTATACATAAAACACAAGGAAACATAAGTTTCCAACTAGCTTGTTTTGAGGAGGTTTTTTATATTTCTTATGAAGATATTCCTTTGTAATATGACATGTAGCTTAACTTAGTGCAGTCAGACATTTATGAAATATCTACTCTTTGCACAGTTTATCTTTTAGAAATTACCACATAGAGTAATAATAGTGTCATAGAACATTTATTGAATGCGTAGTGTGTGCCTGGTACTGTGCTGATGGACTATCTCCCTTGACCTTCATGAGAACCCTAGGAAATAAGTGCTGTTACCTTCATTTTACAAATGAATGACCAGAGGCCTAGAGATGTTAAGTCGCATACTTAGAGGTAGGAGAGCTCAGATTTTAAAGCCAGGCAGTGCAGTCCTAGAACCCACCAACTTAACCACTATGCTATATGAACCACATGTAATATACTCGGGAATCATGAGTTTTTGAGTTAAACAAGTGAACACTTGGTATTTTTATTTATAGATTAGAATCGCATCATGAGAGCACAGTGAATAATGCCTTTAGATAAATTATTTTCATTCATCAACAGTTGGTTCTGCTTGGGCAGCCCTGTGCATCAGCAGCTGGCACCTCTGCCTTTGGGAGCAGAGAGGACAGTAGTGAAGCATGTGGGCTCTTGAGGCAGATTATGGGATTTAAATAACCCAGACTACCCTGGCTCTAGTCCTGACTTGCCATCTACTAGATGTGTGACCTTTGGGCAAATTTCTTAGCTTCTGTGCCTCAGTTTTCTCATTTGTAAGAAGGTGCCAACATCATAGAACTATTGTGAAAATTATGGGTGAATAGATCTGTGACACTTAGGACAATATCCTGAACAAAGGGAACACTTAGTGTTACACTTTGTTATTATATTGCCATATTAAAGGCTTGCCTTGAGGTGAATGTTAGGACAGAATCCTGTCCCTCCTTAACCGATTATGTTGAAGTTCTAACTAACCTCCAGTACACCTTAGTAGTATACCTCAGAATGTGACTGTATTTGGAAATAGGCCCAGTAAAGAGGTCATTAAGATCAAATGAGGCCATATGGATGGTTTCTAATCCAATATGATTGATGTCCTCATAAGAAGTAGAAGAGACGAGGGAATGAACACATACAGAAAAAAGCCCATGTAAAGACACAGTGAGAGAGCCAAGCCAAGCCAAGGAGAGAGGCCTCAGGCAAATCCAAACCTACCAACATTTTTTTTTAATAATTACTTTATTGTTGTTCAATTACAGTTGTCTGCATCCTCTCCCCTCCCCTCCTCCCTCCCCCTCTAACCCCACCTCCCTCCCCAGCCTCCTTCCTCCCCCTTGGTTCTGTCCATGTGTCCTCTATAGTGATTCCTGAAAACCCTTCTCCCCATTGTCCCCTCCCCCCTCCCCCCTGGCGATTGTTAGACTGTTCTTAATTTCAATGTCTCTGGTTATGTTTTGCTTGCTTTCTGCTTTTGTTGATTATGATCCAGTTAAAGGTGAGATCATATGGTATTTGTCCCTCACTGCCTGGCTTACTTCACTTAGCATAATGCTCTCCAGTTCCATCCATGCTCTTGCAAAGGGTATAAGCTCCTTCTTCCTTTCTGCTGCGTAGAATTCCATTGTGTAAATGTACCATAGTTTCTTGATCCACTCATTTGTAGATGGGCACATAGGTTGTTTCCAGCACTTGGCTATTGTGAATTGTGCTGCTATGAACATTGGAGTGCATAGGTTCTTTTGAATTGTTTTTTCAGGATTCTTAGGGTATAATCCCAGTAGTGGAATTGCTGGATTGAAAGGCAGTTCCATTTTCATTTTTCTGAGGAAGTTCCATACTGTTTTCCACAATGGCTTGAGTCTGCATTCCCACCAACAGTGCAGTAGGGTTCCCTTTTCTCCACATCCCCTCCAACAGTTATCTGTTGCTTTGTTGATGATGGCCATTCTGACTGGTGTGAGGTGGTATCTCATTGTGGTTTTAATTTGCATCTCTCTGATGGCTAATGATGTTGAGCATCTTTTCACATGACTCCGGGCCCTCTGTATGTCCTTTTTTGAAACCTACCAACATTTTGATCTTGGATTCTAACCTCCAGAGCTGTGAGGAAATAAATTCTTATTTTTTCAGCCACCTATTCTCTGGCATTTTGTTATAGCAGCCCTAGCAAACTAATAGAGACATCACAAATGGCAGTTTCAGAAACTTTCTGGATATTATATTACGACTGGAGTAATGAGAGGCCAGACACTTCTTCCTTTCAGCAATGCATCTCTGAAGCTTGATGTCATAGTTGTTTTTCTAAGACTTCCTGTCTAATTTGGACATGAAAGAACATTACAGATAGAGCTGCATCCATGCCCACAGAAAGGGACACTGAAAAACAAGCCTCATGAAGAGATATTCTCAGAGCGGGACACCTGTGCAGTTTCCCTTAATTTCTGGGTCAGTCCCTCTCTCACTATATTCAATACTGTACTCTAGGTATTAAGACAAAGTTCAAAAGATTTTGTATAATGTCCCTAATGTACCTTATAAGTCAAGTCTCTTCATACATATACAAAAGGAAAAAAAAAACTGGATGGTTTTTCAAGGTCACAAACTTAGTTGCCTAAAGGCAATAAATCATATCTTCAAGTTTTATGCAGCCTGCATGGTGTGGTGAGTTTAATGGTTCTAACTAGGCAGTTCTATCCCTTTGCATGCAGTGGGTTATCTTTTCCAAAAGATCAGAATAGAGATTTGTATAAACTCAGCTTAGTTGGCTTAAGAGAAATATATGGAAAAAAATTGTACATATAATTACTACAAGCTTTCTATTTCTGTTTTGTTGAAAGGTACAAAGTATATTTGATTTGGTTCTCATATTGTAGGTATTCTTGGAGTTGATGACACAGGGTAATTGGAAATTGGGTTATGAATCTTGTGTAAAATTGTGGACACTATGTTCTCTTTTGATATCTACTTCCCTTCCATGCACCAGCCCATGCGACCAGCAGCACAGGAATAGGATTTTGAAATCTACCCTGATTTCCTATCTTATATCTTTTGCTCTAATATCTGCCAAAAGAAAATTTTTAAAATGGAGAAATTTTCTATGAAATCAGTTCTGGGTTCTTAATGATAACACCTGTTACTACAAAGAGCTCAAAGCAAGAAAACAAAAATGGAAATTTTAGAGACCATGCTGCTTTTACCTTTGGAAACTTTTGTTTTCCTATTTAATGGCACCTGAACCTGTTATAGGGAGGGCCCTACTTCGTAGTAAATCAAGAATGCCTGTAGTGTTCGGCAGCCTCGCATCGTCTTTGATCATAAGTGAATTCTGATATTATGCCTTATTGGGCAACTGTTAATCAAGGTGCTGAGTATCACTGTATTAAATCTCATCTGCTTGATAAAGCTATGGTGCATTTACACCCTGGTTTCTTATTTTTAAAGCTTAGAAGAAAAATATATTATCAAGGATAATATACCTGTAAAATATATATATCTGTAAATCTCCAAGTACTGTTGGCTTTCTATTACCAGAGGCCCTCTATAAATGTGAGCTCTCAGTTAGTTTCTGAGTTAGAGAGGCAAGTTAATGAAAAAATAGTTTGTATGGTGTATGTTTTTTTCTGTATATTTTTATAACAAAAATTATCTATGAATATAAATCATTACTACATTTATCATATTTTAACAAGTCTATTCAACAGCTATTGCTTGTTTAATAGGTATTAAATACTTAATGTCTTAAAATAATTTGCTAGACCTGTTTAACCTTACAAATAAAATCCACTGGATTTGGTTTTGCATCACAGGTTTAGTTACTGCCACTGCCCAGAAATGTCATGGATGTGGTATTATGTGAGCATGGTGCCTGAATTTGCAGCAGTTGCTGCCTGAGTTTAATTTTTTAGAAATTATTAATTCTTTTTTAAGATTGATTATTTATTTATTTTAGAAAGGGGTAGAGAGGGAGAAGAGAGGGAGAGAAACATCAATGTGTGGTTGCCTCTCATGTGCCCTCCAACAGGAACCTGACCCACCACCCAGACATGTGCCCTGACTGGGAATCAAACCTGTGACCCTTTGATTTGCAGGCTGGCACTCAATCCACTGAGCCACACCAGCTAGGGCAAGAAATTATTAACTCATTTTATGTATGGTGTCTATAGTTCATTCAAATTAATGCCTCAACTATGGAGTATGGCTTCTGGGCAGAAGTAACTGATCTAACAAGGTTATATAATATCTTCTATATTGGCCCCTAAAGTCCTAGGCATAAAGTATTTATTAATATTAGTATATTTTAATTCCTCAGAATTTAGTGTACCTAAACAGTAAACAGCTTGGTTCATTAATCTTCATGCATCATTTATTACATGTTAAAACAGGCCTGTGTTTACTCCCGATACTAGAGGAGATTTGTCATAGCTCCTTTTTTTTTTTTTTTTGATTTTTAAACTTTATTTATTTTGCCATAGCTCTTTTGTGTGTCAGATCTACCGTAGCTCTTCTTATCAGGGAAATGGATCACAGTGGAGGAAATCTGTCTGTAACTGTTCTACTCTTGTATGCTCTTACCTGAGCATGATGGGAAACTTTGATGAGGTCGCATTTATAGCTGATCCTTTGACACTACATACATTAAATCTTTAAAAAGTTAAGAACCACCCATGTGTCTGGGCGCTGTCCAAGATTCTCAAGAGAGGCTTACAAATGACAACTGTCCTGGACCTCAGCAAGTGTGGGAACCCACCCCCTTTTCCCCGCCCGCCATTATCCCAAGACCTACTACCACTACTGCTGCTGCTGCTACTACTAAAGTAATTAGTGCGACTGAGGACCAATCTGGTATAAAGTAATTTGGAAATATATTTACTTAGGAATGTAATGTGATCTGGTTGTATTCAGTCACAGAGATATCTGAATCATTCCCATGATGATGCCTTCTGCATTCTTTCTCTGACTAGTTAGATTTATACTTCACTCTGATCCTTGGGGGGATATCATGAGCAGTCCTCAGGAGTAAGGGAAGAAAACAGCTTTGAGGTACCACTCAGCAAGGGAATAAAGATATTTTTTGACTACAGGCAGCGATTCGCAGATCTTCATAAGGTTTTAAAACCATGTATACTTTTTTACATGGCTGTTAATGTTTCATATCTCCATGATGAAACCCAAAATGACTCTGGTTTGTTTTCCAGAATAGCTGGGAAGCGGGGAACTGGGAAGACTGCTTCCTTTTTCTCAGCCCTGCAAGAATGTGGCACTCAAGGGAGGGTGTGGGTGGGAGTAGTTTGAGAAAGGAAAAGCAGGCCTTGTCTCTTAGCTGTGTGGGTACGAAGTGGGGCCTGTGGGGCCATCTGGGCTGGAGAAACAGCAGTTCCTGACACTGATAAATGACTCAGTAAAAAATAAATGAAGATCTGCTAACACCAGAGCAACATTATCATACTATTTCGCAGGGCAAGAAATTTTGTACGTGGCAAGTCTTTCTTGGATCTTGTCTAAAAAGGAGAATGAGTTGGAAATCAGACAACTTAATTATAATACTCTCACTTGCCTTGTGTTGCTCTAGGCCCTGAGAAGAGTGTGACCAGGAATCAGAATAATAATTTTATCTTACTTTGTAAGAAGGTAAAATACATGCATGTAGTCTCAAGGATGTAAAATTTTTAGTCTCTTTCTGTATACACACACACATAATATTCAAGGCTGTGTTACCAAAATGATAATTTTCAGAGGAATTTGGAACAAACTTCAGTGAAATGGGAGCAGGGCTATAAGAGAACTAAATGGTTATGGAAAAATACAATAAAATATAACAAAAAGCAGAAGAAAGTGAACATATTTCAAACTTAAAACATCTTGTGGTTCACATAGAATAATGATGTTAGGAAAACGTTATTGTGCAGTAGATTTTGTGCAGAACTACTCTGGCATATTCTAGATCAAATTTTCTCTTGTGAGTGTTTTACCTTTTTGATTCAGGCATAATTTAGGTGAAATTTAATATGGTTTTTACCAAATGATTTATAATGCTCATGGGGAAAATTAAGAATTTTAATATTTAGAAAGGAAGAAAGTTATTTAAATTGGCTCATTTATCTACTTAAGTTGCATTCATCTATTTAAGCATTATTGTATAATTTGAACTTTCTTCCACTCATATCTAAAATATATCTTCTTGGGATTCTTACTTAATTATGTGCCAGCAAATGAATTTATGCCAGCAAATAAATTAACCCTGAGTTTTATCTAGTAGTGCCTGAGTTTATAGAGCTGACAAAAATAGCTTGAGCTTAGTGCAGATAAAGAAAACTTTACCTGACCTCTACGTACATTTCATAAAAATAATGTCACTATACTGTATTTTGTACCATATAGGAAAATAGTCTCATAGAATCCCTTTTAGGGTTTAGCATAGTCTTAAACACCTTTTTTCAGAGTTTCTTCATATTAATCTCTCTCTTTAAATATGTATTTAAATGGGTGTTTTGTGTATTTAAATGGGTATTTTGTCTACTTTGTACTCCAAAAACTTTACATGGCTGTTGCAGAACTAAATGTAATCTACTTCGCAATTTTCTATTTAGATATTTTAGTCCCCCTACTAAATTGTAATTCACTAAGCAAGTAGGCATTTTTCCCTTCACCCCACCCCTTTTTGGTAAATGTTAACAAATGGTTGTTGACTTATATATGACTATTATAGTTGCTATATTATTAACTATGTTAATTATCAAGTTAGAGTAATAATATAGACACTATATTACTAATTATCAAGGTGGAGTCATTCAGGGTGCTAGCTGTCTGCAATTCTGTTAAATAATTATGCAATTAAAAGTACATATATTTTCGTGTTTTTAGGTACAGTGTCTAAGCACATACTGTGGATGCCCCGCCATATGCACCTAGTACTTCCTTTTCTGAGCCCACTAGACTTAGTTGTAACTGCCAACAAGGGCGACTTTTTGCCTGAGGGTTTTTTTCTGGTCACTGGAGACCTCTCTGCCCCTAAGAGGACATACTGGAGGAATTAATGACCCTCAGGAGCAGTCCTCAACCAAACCTGTCAGGAGTTGATGAATAAACGTCCCAGCTTCCTTGCCCGCCCAGTTAGCATATCTATAGGGTTTGACACTATCTTCTGGAATTCTCCAGTGGAACTATGGTCAGTTGCCCACCGTAGTAACTTGCTTGATAATATACCTTGTGGTGGCTCTCTTTCCTTCCCTGCCTCATTTCTCCATACCCCTATTGACATTTCCTGGGTTAACTCCAGGTTAAATTACTTGCAGTCTAATCCTAGTCTCAGAGTCTCAAAGGATAATCCAAACCAAAAGTAGGGTTCATATGTCAAAATTTGCATTTTAACAATATCTCTATTTTGATAATGTCCAATAGAAATATAATGCAAACTGCATATGTAACTTAAATTTTTCTACTGTCCACATTGAAAAAAGTGAAAAGTAACAGGTGAAATTAATTTTAATAATACAATTATTTAACTCAATGTATCAAAATATTATCATTTTAACATGCAATTGATGTAAAACACATTAATGAAATTTTTCGTATGAAGTCTTTGAACTCAGGTGTGTATTTTACACTTCAAGCACATATTTATTCAGAATGGTCATGTTGCAAGCACTGAACAGTCACCTGTGGCTGGTCTCTACCATATTGGATGGTGGTGATCAATTCCCTACCATCGTAACCCATGTGTCAAAATTTAGAGATTTGCTAGCTCTTGAATATAAAGGAGCCTGTATGATGGGCCATAGTTTCCTTCGTAGAAAAATTTTACTTGCCTTGTCCTTTTCTGTTAAGCTGAATAACATCTCTGTAAATATTTAGACTGACAGGCACCTTGTTTAGTCTGTGTTTGCATATTTATGTTATTTCAAGAATGAGCCTCTGGCAGTAATAATTCTGAGACTCACTGCTTTGTATATGTTCACATGCAAAATATAGACAAGATGCTCAGTATCTCTTTGTTTGTGTGTTTTTCAGGCAGAGGGTACCAGACTTCAGCGAGAACTCCGAGGATATTTAGCAGCTATCAAAGGTAGTATGTGTGAGTTGTTTATAGCATGTTACCAAGCACAGGTTGTTCTTCAAATTCATGAGTGACAGGATTGAGTGTTAATTATACAAAGCCATTTGGCTTTCTGGCAAGATGGTCCTTGATCACAGGTGTTTCAGTCCACCCACTCCCAAATTTCCATTGAAGTGATAATCAGAATGTACAAGGAAAAAATATGTCTTTCTTGATGCTGGAAACTAGGAATAAGTGCCTCCCATGTGCTAGAGGTTTCTAGGAAGAGTTGTTAGAGCAAGCTCGATACTTTAAGAAAAGCTGCAGCTGGTTTACTTCCCAGATTCACACTTAAACCCTCTAGCTGAAAGGGGCAAGAATAGTGGCAGAGACAGGTGTGGAGAATTATCACAGCCCTGGACTGCCTGTGATTTGTAGGGACCAGCCACACCTGCAGCCCTGCTGCTGTGTGGAGAAAGAGACCCTGACATTCGTTTCTGCCACAGTCATAAAAGGCAAAGAAATGAGGCCAGTGCTGAAAGGAGGAGAGAGCATTAGGGAGGAGAGTTCTGTCTCTACGTGCTGTATGTCATCCAGCTCCCAGCACAGAATCAGACCTGAGTGTACCTACGGGTGTGATGGGGTACAAGACAAATTTTGAGATTAGTGGGGAGAGAATGGATCATCTCACAAGGTATCTTGGATAAACTGGTCAAACACTCGGAAAAAAGTGAGATTCCCAACCTCACACTACTCCCTCCTCCTTGATATCAGATATAATAAAAATTTAAATATGTGTATACTATAGGTATACTAGAATGTTAAGGTAAATACAATAGACTTTGTCTCTAGTCTTGGGTGACAAGGTCTTTACCAGAGTAACCCAAAGATAGAAAACATAAAAAGGAAAGATTGAGAAAGATGATCTCACAAATGTATAAAATGAATATATGTATATTTAAAAATTATTTAGACAACACACAATGAAAATGAACCAAAAGATAAAGAACTCAGTAAGTAAACTAAATGAAGGTTAGTTGTTTAAAAGAGAATAGATAGTCATATTAAGAGAAAATTTGCCAAGAAGAACTATAGATGGGTAACAAATTTGAAAAATGCTTTTCCTCATGAATAATCAAAGAATAATAAATAAAACCAAAAGGAAGATGATGTCATTTTTCTTCCAAATGTTTAAAGACATTACAATAAAAAAAAAAAAAACTGTAGGGAGCAGACCCCTTCATACACTGATGGTAGGATAGCTTTCCAGGAAAGCAATTTGTTGAAAGCCTTTAAATACATTGTTTGGCATGCTTTTTGACACAGCAGTTCCATTTCTAAAATTTATCCTAAGAGTTTCAGTGTGGATGTGTGAAATTTATTACAAAAAAGTAATAAATAATAAAATAATGACAATCTTAATAATAAAAAATTAGTCACAATAAAAATTAGTGAAGTTAAGCTCTGGCTGGTGTAGCTCAGTGGATTGAGCGCGGGCTGTGAACCAAAGGATTGCGGTTCGATTCCCAGTCAGGGCACATGCCTGGGTTGCAGGCCAGGTTCTCAGTGGGGGCCACATGAGAGGCAACCACACATTGATGTTTCTTTCCCTCTCTTTCTCCCTCCCTTCTCTTCTGTCTAAAAATAAAATAAAATAAAATCTTTAAAAAATTAGTGAAGTTAATTTTTAAATAATGTTTTACTTTTTAATACAGTTGACATACATTATTATATTAGTTTCAGGTGTACAATCCAGTGATTAGACATTTATATAACTGACAAAGTGATCAACCAGGTAAATCTGGTAGCCATCTGACACCATACATAGTTATTACAATATTAATGACTACATTCCCTATGCTATACTTTACATCCCTTTGACTGTTTTGTAACTACCAATCTGAACTTCTTAATTCCTTCACTTGTTTTACCCATTTCCCTCAACCCCTCCTCCCATATGGCAATTGTCAGAATGTTCTCTGTATCTTTGAGTCTGTTTCTATTCTGATTATTGATATTTAGATTCCACATATAAGCGCAATCATATCACATTTTTCTTTCTCTGTCTGACTTATTTAACTTAGCACAATACCTTCTAGGTCGATCCATGTTATTGCAAATGGCAAGATTTCATTCTTTTTTATGGAAGACATTCCATTGTATAAATGCACCACTTCTCTATCCATTCATCCATTGTAAATAGTGCTGCAGTGAACACATGCATGTATATGTCTTTTTTATTTAGTGCTCTGGGTTTCTTTGGGTAAATACCCACAAATGGAATTGATGGATTCTTATTTGTCTCTTGTTATCGCTTTTGTTTTAAAGTCTATATTGTCTGGTGTAATAATTGCTATGCCAGCTTTTTGTTTTGTTTTATATTCATTTTCATGAAATACACTTTTCCATCCCTTTACTTTCAGATTATAGGTGTCTTTCCATCTGACGTGAATCTCTTGTAGACATCATATGTAAGGGTCTTATTTTCTTACTAATTCAGCCACTCTCTGTCTTTTGATTGGAACATTTAATCCATTTATATTTAAAATAATTATTGATATATATGTACTTATTGCCACTTTATTGTTAATATTTTTGATTCTCCTTCTCCCCCACCTCTTCCTTTTCTTCTTCCTCTTTCTTCTTCTTCATGGAGACCCTTTAACATTCTTGTAATACTGGTTTGGTGGTGATTAACTCCTTTAGCCTTTTTTCTTATCTGGGAAGGTTTTTATCTGTCCTTTGATTCTAAATGATAGCTTTGCTGGATAGAGTAATCTTGGCCATAGGTCCTTGCTTTTCATCACTTTGATTATTTTGTGCCAATCCCTTCTGGCCTTTAAAGTGTGTGTTAAGAAATCAGCTGACAGTCTAACGGTAGCTTTCTTATAGGTAACTAACTTCTCTTCTCTTGCTGCTTTTATGATTCTCTTTTTGTCTTTTACCTTTGGTATTTTAATTATGATATGTCTTGGGGTGGGCCTTTTTGGGTTCAACTTTTTGGGGACTCTCTGTGCTTTCTGCACTTTATGTCTATTTCCTTTACCAAGTTAGGGAAGTTTTCAGTCATTATTTCTTCAGATAGATTTCTAATTTCTTTCTTTCTTCTTCTACTACCCCTATGACACAGATGTTGTTACATCTGATCTTGTCCTAGAGGTCCTTTAAACTATTTTCATTTTTTAATTCTCTTTTTCTTTTTGCTGCTTTAATTGGGTGTTTTCTGCTTCTTTGTCTTCCAAATTGCTGATTTGATCCTCTTTTTCATCTACTCTTCTGTTGATTCCTTCTAGTGTATTGTTTGTTTCCATTATTATATTCTCCATTTCTGACTGTTTCTTTTTTATGGTTTCTATAACCTTTTTATTATTACATTTTTAATCTTCACCCAAGGATGTGTTTATTGATTTGAGAGAGAGAGAGAGAGAGAGAGGTGGGGAGAGAGAAACATTGATTTGATAAACGTTGATATGAGAGAAGCATCGATCGCTTGCTTCCCATATACTTCCTGACCAGGGATCAAGCCTGCAACCTAGGTATGTGTCCTGACTGTGAATTGAACCCACAACCTTTTGGTGTGCAGGATGACACTCCAACCAACTGAGCCACCCAGCTAGGGCTCTGTGACCTTTATTATGTTCTTGAAGTTCTCACTAAATTCTTTGAGTATCATTATAGTCAGTATTTTTATATTCAGTGTTTTGAACTGTATCTGGTAGTTTGCTTGTCTCCATTTAATTTAGTTCCTTTTTTCTGAAGATTTCTTTTGTTCTTTTATTTGATAACTGTTTCTTTATTTCCCCAGTTTGGCTGCCTCTCTCTGTTTGTTTTATGTATTAGGTAGATCTACTATGTCTCCCAGTCTTGGTAGAGTGGCCTTATGTAGTAGGTGTCCTGTAGGCTCAGCCTTCCCATTCACTCAAGCCAGATGCTCCAGGTGTACCCCACATGTGCACTGACCTATTATATTTGAACTTTTATTGCTCTTGGCATGTCAGTGACTTCCAGGCCTATTAGCTACTAGGACCAGCTGCAACTACAATGGGGTAACTGCTGTTCGGGGGCCCACCCCTCAGAGCAAAACTTGCTTCTTCAGCTCTGGTGCCTGCACCTTATGTATGTCCTTCATAGCAGTGATTGGGTTGTACTCCAGCATGATTTATAGCTGGCTATCAGGTATGCTGACTCTGGGGCCCCCCAGAGGTGCAGGCTGCTTGTTCCTTGTCTAGGACCACCTGTCATTTGCTACAGAGTGATCTACAGCTTGCTACTTTTGCTGGTACCTAGGAGGGGCCAAGTTGCAAACTTAGTCCAGCCATAGCTAGTGCGGGCCTGGGGCCTCTTAGCAAGAAATTTGGGGCGTACTGAGGCCAGATGCTGCTTATTTGGAGTTTGTGAATTGAGGTATTTTAGGAAAGTCTGCAACATGAGCTTAGACAGGCTGTTTGTATGGAAAAGCTACAGGAAGTGGCTTGGGTGGCCTGCAAGTTGGGTAGGGTGTGGGGGTCTCAGGGAATCACCAGGGCAGGGTGAACAGTGTTAGTCAGGTTGATGGAGACTTGGATATGGCACCCAACTCCACATGCATGGGGTGTGCTCGGCAAAGGAACAATGGCCTCTGGCAGCATTTCTTTCTCGGAGAAAGCTGCCCCTCCACGTCTCACCCTGAAGCCAGGCAATTCTGTTCCTCCGTGTATGTCCCTGGAGAACAGTTGCCTCAGCACTGGAGCTCAGAGTGAGTTAGTCCAAGTAAGTTTGTGTGGCCCTTTAAGAGGAAGGAGTGGAACTCCAAAATCCTTTTGTCTTACTGAGCCACAATCCTTGCTGGTTTTCACAGCCAGAAGTTATGGGGAACTTTATCTTCCTGGCATTGGAGCCCTGGACTGTGGGGCCTAATGTGGGTCCGGGACATCTTGCTCCTCAGGGGGGACCTCTGCAGCCTAGATATTTCCCCAATTTTTAATTGCCACGTATTGTATGGAACCAGCCTATTTCATATCTCCCTTCCTCTTAGCAGTCTTGATGTGGCTTCTTCTTCTGTATATCCTTAGGTATATGATTTCTGGTTAGCTAGATTTCAGGCAGTTCTGAATGATGGATGTTCTTGTAGTTTAGTTGTAATTTTGATGTGGTTGTGGGAGGAGGCCAGCACCATGTTTACCTACTCTGCCATATTGACTAGAAGCTGAAATTGATTTTTAAACTAAAATGTATTTAAGTTTTATATTCAAGGCATATAATTTTAATCCTCATGACAACTCTATGAGATAGTTACTTTATAATCTTCATTTTATACATAAGAAAAGCAAGGCAAGGCGCAGAGAAGTTAAATAGCTTGTCCAAAGTCATTTACCTCATAAACAACAGGGCCTGAATGTATACTCTGGTGTGTGTCTCCTAAGTCCCTGCTTTTATCCACTGTCTTATACTGCCTTTGAACTCTATGACCATTGGTAGGGAGTAGTTTCACAAATTAAAGAGTTCATTTATACAATGGAATAATGACAACTTGTCACTATTACCTTTTAATTAGCACTTAGTATGTGCTAGTCTGTGTGCTAAGTGTTTTAGGCATATTCCCTCTTTGTAACCACCCAACACAGCTATATGATAAATGATGTTAGCCTTATTTTAAATTTGCAAAGAAGTAAAGCTTAGAGAATTTAATTTCCACAAACTCATAGAGTTTATACTTAACTGCACTAAAAAAATTAACCTTAAGTATTTATTATTTATAATAGTCAAGTCTGAAAATAGAAGGCGCTCTAGGTATTTTTCATTGATTATTGATTTAGGATTTGAACATAAGAAGTAATATATTGTTTCAAACACAGGATTTTTTCTGTGTTAGCTGATTTTTTAAAAGGTGGAAGCATTTGTTGAATGAATAAATGAATTGGATCTCTTTCCCCAATCTGTATATTTTGGACTATTTTACTGCCTTAGTATGCAGAATGCTATTTAAAAAGACTGGAGTAATTCTTTTCCTTACTGTGGTCTAGAAGGAGAATCCACTGAGTGAAATGTTAGCTCCAGAGAGACATTGGGTGGATCACCAAAGCAACCTTTCATTCTACCTCTAATGTCCACATCTCCGTTAGAAGGATGAAGGACCTTATATCAGCTTTTCCTCCAGTCATGTTCTGCTGAGTGAATGGTGTTGAGTACTCCGTAAAAGAGATCCATGTTTAAATTACTTTGGCCCATTGGGTTAAGTGAGCTCTATTCATCATCATTAATCTCTGGTTGGCATTCACCTTTGTAGGTCTTTTTTTTTGTTTGTTTTAAAATATAATTTATATTAGCATATTGAAACATATATAATATATTTAATTATCATTTAATAAACAAATAACTCCTTGACAAGCTATATTCATTATCTTGCATACATATTCACATTCTTCTGTAATTATACTAAGTATAGTCTGTTTTAATAGTGTATTTTTATTGTATTTTTTCATTATCATTTATCCTCCTTTTACCCTCTTTCCCCCGTCACCCACTCTCCCCATCTCCCTCCCTGTCGTCACCACACTGTTGCCTGTATCCATGAGTTCTTTTGCTTGTTTGTTCAATCTCTCCACCACCACCCCCATCTGTCAGCAGCCTGTAAGTATTTATTATTTCTTCTGGGCTTTGTAAGGTAGATCTTATGCTCTCATTCACTTTATTTTTTATTTTTAAAAGATTTTATATATTTATTCTTAAAGAGAGGGGAAGGGAAGGAGAAAGAGGGAGAGAAACATTGATGTTTGAGAGAAACATCAATTGATTGCCTCTAGTACAGGGTTGTCAAACTCATTTTCACCAGGGACCATGTCAGCCTCGAGGTTGCCTTCGAAGGGCCCGATGTAATTTCAACTCCTTAACAGTTAAGGAGTAGTTACATTTATACAGTCCTAAAATTACATTTGGCCCTTTGAAGACAACCACAAGGCTGATGTGTCCCCCAGTGAAAATGAGTTGGATACCCCTGCTTTAGCACACACCCTGATGGGGGACCAGACCTGCAACCCAGGCATGTGCCCTGACCAGGACTCCAACCAGCGACCTCTTCTTTGCTTTGCAGGACAATGCCCAATCAACTGAGCTACGCCAGTCAGGTCACTCTCATTCATTTTAGCAGCAAACATCGCATTCAGCCTCATTTATGGGTACGCCTAACACTGTTCTAGGGGATGGAGATGCAGAGATGAACAAGATACTGTGGCTGATGTCATGGAGCTTGCGGTAGAGATGAGGAGAATAAACTAAAAGCTAGATATGCTTAGTAGTATGTATTTTAACAGAAGTATGCATCGTGTGCTGTTCTGAGAAAAGGCGTGTATGCAGAGTGGTACCCAGATGCTGAAGGAGCCAAGAGACCAAAGAACAAACAAATCCAGCTTATTGGTTTAGAGAGTTTAGTGGGGAACTTACATGAAGAAATGGGTTCTGGGCAGCAGTAGGACATTGCAATCTCTGCATCTTTCACCTTTTTAAAATATATATTTTATTGATTATGCCATTATAGTCAATGCATTTTTTCTCCCCTTTATTCCCCTCCACCCTGTGCCCCACTCTCGCCATCATTCCCCTACCTTAGTTCTTGTTCATTGGTCGTTTATATAAGTTCCATTTCCCATACTGTTCTTAATTATCCCTTGTCTATTTTCTACCTAACATTTATGCTTCTTATTCCCTGTACCTTTTCCCCCATTCTTCCTTTTCCCCCTCCCCACTGATAACCCTCCATGTGGTCTCTATTTCTGTGAATCTGTTCCTGTTCTAGTTGTTTGCTTAGTTTGTTTTTGTTTTTATTTATTTAGGTTCAGTTGTTGCTAGTTGTGTTGTTTGTTGTCATTTAACTGTTCATATTTTTTATCTTCTTTTTCTTAGATAAGTGCCTTTATAAAGGCTTGGTGATGATGAACTCCTTTAACTTGACCTTATTTGGGAATCACTTTATGTGCCCTTCCATTCTAAATGATAGCTTTGCTAGAGAGAATAATCTTGGATGTAGGTCCTTGCCTTTGACTTTGAATACTTCTTTCCAGCCCCTTCTTGCCTGTAAGGTTTCTTTTGAGAAATCAGCTGATAGTCTCATGGGAACTCCTTGGTGGGTAACTGTCTCCTTTTATCTTGCTGAGATTAAGATTCTCTCCTTTTCTTTAATCTTGGATAATGTAGTTTTGGTGTGCCTTGTTGTGTGCTTCCTTGGGTTCAACTTCTTTGGAACTCTTGGAGCTTCCTGAACTTCCTGGAAGTTTATTTCC
This sequence comes from Micronycteris hirsuta, assembly GCA_004026765.1. NCBI lineage: Eukaryota > Metazoa > Chordata > Mammalia > Chiroptera > Phyllostomidae > Micronycteris > Micronycteris hirsuta. The sequence continues at coordinate 52,330 of PVJI01007994.1, forward strand.
TTTGTCAGATTAGGGAAGTTTTCCTTCATTATGTTTTCAAATAAGTTTTCAATGTCTCTCTCTTCCTCTTCTCCTTCTGGCACCTCTATGATTTGGACGTTGGAACATTTAAAGTTGTCCTAGAGGTCCCTAAGCCTCACCTCATTTTTTTGAATTCTTGTTTCTTCATTCTATTCTGGTTGAATGTTTATTTCCTCCTTCTGGTCAAAACCATTGATTTGAGTCCCAGTTTCCTTCCCTTCACTGTTGGTTCCCTGTATATTTTTATTTATTTCACTTTGCATAGCCTTCACTTTTTCCTCTATTTTGCAACCATACTCACCATTTCTGTGAGCATCCTGATTACCAGTGTTTTGAACTGTGCATCTGATAGGCTGGCTATCTTTTCATTGCTTATTTGTATTTTTTCTGGATCTTTGATCTGTTCTTTCATGTGTGCCAATTTTTTTTCTGTCCCAGATCACCTGTTACATAGTAAGGGGCAGAGCCTTAGGTATTTGCCAGGGTGGGGCAACCCACATCACTGTGTTGTGGTGCTGTATGTGGGGGAGGGGTCCAAGAGGGAACAATGCGGCTTGCTCTGCTCTCGGCCAGCTTTCAGTTACTTCCTCTGCTACCCACCAGCAAACTGGGCCCTTCTGGTGTTGATTCTCGGGTGTGTGGGCGTGTACATTCCAGAACCCTGTGGGTCTCTCCAATGAACTGTCCTGTGAGGCTGGGATTTTCTCCTGCCACCACAATCCTCACAGGTTTTTTTCAGTCAGAAGTTTTGAGGCTTTATTTCCCTGCACTGGGACTCTGGGTTGTGCAGTCTGTCCTGTTCCCCAGTTGTTCCTCCTGGTTTATCTGAACACAAATGTGGGACCACCCACTCAGCCAGCTGCCGCTTTGCCTGGTTTCCCAGCCACTGCCTTGCCTCCAGTCCTCTCTGCTTGGCTGCCCATCTCCACCCCTCCTACTGCTCTGAATGAATGTTTCTTCTTTAACTCCTTGCTTGTCAGACTTCCATACAATTCGATTTTCGGGCAGTTCTGGTTGATTTTTGTTTTTAAATTTGTTGTTATCCTTCCTTTGCTTGTGTGAGGAGGCAAAGTGTATCTACCTATACCTCCATTTTGGCTGGAAGTCCATCTTCTTGATCAGTGTGTGGATGGTCAGGGGAAGACCAGACATAAAAAGGCCCTGGGGCCAGGGTGAGGTAATGAGGTAGATAACATCTAGAGCTCCTTGCCCCAGAAGAAGGAGTGATGGGAACTCTGTGACTAGCTGGAAATCTCTGTACACATTCCAGAGTCCATTCAGGGGTCAAAGGTCTGGGCTCATTCACTCAGAAGTTAAGCTGGTGTATTAGCTTGAAGCTGGACTCAGCTTTCCAAGATGGAGTCCACTCTGTCCACACATGTGCTATCATGACAGAGGACAAACCCCTCACTCCACCTAAGGGTCAGGAGTGGTCTTTCCTAGGAACTTAAACTTGAATGGACCAAGGAAGGGAACATACCTGGTCAGCAGGTTACAATATATACTAAAGAGAGAGGTTGATGTTGGAAGAACTTTCCAGGAAGAAGCAGCTACATGTACAAAGACTCAGGAAGCAGGAGGGAGCATGAACTCTTTAGGGAACAAGTAGATTAGTGAGGAGCAAGCAGGAACCTGAGCTGCATGAGACTTGGAAAGGTAGGTAGCATTTGTACAAAGAGGTGCTTATGTATTATAGTGGGAGTTTAATCTGTCAGTGGGGAAGAGTGTCATTGCATTATTGTAGAATGAGTCACATTATCAGATTAGCATTTTAGAAAAATAATTATTGTGGTTGTGTGCAATTCCGGCTAGAGGAAATGAAACTCCAAGGAGACTCAGATGTCTAGCACAGTAATAATAGCCAACATTTATTGAGCCAGGCACTGACATAAACTTTAACTATTTAATTTCATGTAACTCTCACTGCAGCTTATGACATGCACTGTTATTTCTTAGTAATATACACTTTGGAAAAATGAGTTTTAGGGTAGCTAGTGAATTTGCTTAAAATCACACAAATGGTATATGGTGGAAAAAAGATTTTAACAAAGGCTGAATGATTGCAAATAATAATCTTAATTACATTGCCATACTGCCTCCAAAAGTAGTTTTTATAAAGACCGACATTTGAATGTTTGCTGTGTGTGAGTATTTGTTCAACCATTTATGTGGATTATTTTATCTAATCTAAATAAGAGATGTTGCGTGCCTTTCGAGCACTGTGACGGGGGCATTGAAGGAAGGGACTTTGTTTGAGATTCAGGCAGAATTGTCTTGCTAACAAATTCAGTATAGGAGGATGCATGTAGGATGACTTCTAGTTTTCTAACTGGGACAACTGGGTGATATTTATGAGAACTGGGGAGAGGAGAAGGAGCAGGTTTTGACAAGAAAGTACTCAGTTTGTTTTGAGTGTGTGAAGGTTGAGGTACTAGTGGGACATCTAAGTGGAAATGTCCGAAAGGGATCCAGAGTGAGGAGTCACTGGCATATGGGTAGTAGTGGAGGCCAGAAACAGGGATAATGAATACAGGGATAATGAACTTCTTTCTCTAATAGACCTTAGAGAAAGGTCTACTTAGACTTTTCTCTAAACAGTGTGGCCCAGATGGTGTAATGAATTGAATATGACTTGTTATGTCAGCGTGACCCCAGTGGAAGGGTTAACTGTCCTGGAACTGTCTCTCAACCTGCCTGTTTTCTCCCCGCTTGTTCTCCACCTTGACACTCTACGCTAAAGACTTCCTTTCACCTGAAGCAACCCCTGTCTTCTTAAATGACTCCCTTCTAAACAATGGTTAAAACTTATAATATGTTAGATATTCTGGTAGTGGTTTATGGCTGCTGGTGGTTATTGTAGTAATGCATTTCAACTGTTATTTTTCACTAAAACATATGCCTTCAGAATGCTTAAGCAAAGAGGAGTCATGTAGCAATATACTCTGTGCAACAAACCTTAGATGATAGAAATGGAAGCTCACAAATTTGGTTGCAAATGGAAATACAGGTTGTTACAATAAATGCCTTGGAGAAAGTCCAAAATTTTGAAGAAAGCAAAGTGGTTCCTGTCTAGTAGTAAGATAGTAATTCTTCTGTGGAAATCACTGATCTTATAAGAAAATGTTGGCTATTATATTTTATTAAATACCATTTAGCATCTATTCTGCTTTAATGTTGCCAGATTGCATTGATGGTAACTTGGGTTTTAGCTTTTTATTTTCTCTTATGCTCTGTCAGCAAAGTAAATTCTAAATCCCTGAAATCTCCTTGCCAGACTTTATGGTTCTTGAGGTAAGCAAAGCCTGTGTATTGTTATCTTGTGTATCAATCCGAGTACTTCCTATGGAGAGTTCCAGAAAAAAATTCTATTTCAAAATGGATTTTTTCCACATTATCCATCACTATTTATCCACACAGGAATTAGTAGTTTTTTTTGGCTGCTAATAGACATACTTACTGCAACAGATTGCTTTTAGCCTCAATGAGTAAGGTCTTAGGTAATTTTATTTTAAGCTTACATCCATAGTTTTATTTTTACCATAAAGGTTATTGGTCGTTTAATGCCATTATTTCTCTTTCTTCCTCTTAAGACATTAAGAACCTATATAAATTATAGCTGTTTATAAAGAAAACTTCAGAAGCCTTTTGACATAGAAATTTGGAAGGGGCTCATCAGTGACTAACTTTTGGTATGAATTTGAGGGGTACATTGTTTATACAGATTTGCTTGTACTTAGGGAGGAGTGAATGTGGACACTTGAGATTATGTTGCTGCCACCTCCCAATAACCACATGTACAAGAGAGAGCATCTTCATTTGCTTGAATTCAAAGTGCTAGGGGACAGATGCAGGCTTTTGTATGATTTTTTGGGACTTTTACTCTATCTATAAGATTCTCATTTCATCAGAGTTCCTAATGACTTGAATCATTACTGTTTTTTCCCCACCCTTACCCGCTGGGGCTTCATCTTGTGCTTAAGGTATTTTAGCCTGTTGTAAAGGGCCCCTTTAACATGTTCCAGGATGTACTTCATGGGGAGGGGGGCCCAGGCTTTCATACCAACAAGGTGCACAGACCAAATATGTATCTTCTTCTTATCAGGGGAAGGAAAGTGGGGTATTCTATGCCTAGAGGATGAAAAAGTACTATGAAATACCAAATTCCATGTTGACTTTTACGCATACTCTTCAAGGATCTGCTTCTATCAGTTCAGACATCTTATTTAGCTTTGGTTTTTCTCTCACAATTGAATCCAACATGGACTCCCTTAAGTCTAACAAGCATGTGGTTGAGTTTAGAATGTTGCAGCTTTCAGTTTAACAAAAAATTTCTATCTTTGATTTCCTGGCATTAAGTTTACGAGATGTGTTTTTGTTTCTAATGACAGCATTCAATTGTTCTCTCCTCTCCCTTTATCCAGTCCCTTTTCATATTTCCTAAAGACAAAGGCCAAGAAATCAACTCAGTCAGGTCTCATCTTTGAACAGATGCTAAAGAAGCACTTCTCCCAGTCACCAGCCAAAGACTGTACCTTGTTTTGTTCTCAGGCAGAGCTATCTCCATGTTTCAAAGGAGGGGTTTGAAGGAGACTTGATGATACTTTATATCACCATGTTTCACTCAAAAACAGTATCTTTCCTATTATTAATAACCAAATTTTTGTAACATACCAAATGTATTTCTGCAGAAATTCTGATCCACTGACTTAAGAATGCCAAGCTTTCTAAGAGTTCTAATTTAAAACTCTATGTATAGATTTTAATAATACTATGAAAAAAACCTTTTCTTTACTTTTGAAAATTGTTAGGCTAATTAAACCATTTTCAAACAACTGTTATGTCCTAAAATCCTATTGATTACCTGCTTCTAAAAAAATTCTTTATTTCTTATATTTAAAGTAATTTAGGATTAACTTTATTTTTAGAACTCTATAGTTTTATTGACAAGGATTCTGTGTGTCCTGTGGTTCCATGCCATTTAGCAAATGATAGCACACAAAACAGGACACATTTATGGTTGTTTTCAGAATAGAACACTTTGTTGATTTTGTCAAGACTATATCTATTATTATCACTAAATAATAGAAATGCACACTGTAATCAGATAAGTCTTAGAGACCCTCAAGCAAAGATGTGGTTACAGATGCAGTTAACAGTTGTGCCTTCACAATTTTTGCTTAAATGATTAACAAAGATTTTTCTCTCTCTTAGAAAAGTAGGGGAAAGAGGAGGACACTCCTCTCCCATTTCTATCTGACAGAAGTTATTTTTCTCCAATGCTAGGCATGCAAGAAGCCTCGATGAAGCTCACCGAGTCGCTGCATGAAGTCTATGAGCCTGATTGGTATGGACGGGAAGACGTGAAGATGGTTGGTGAGGTAAGAGCTAGTATAAACCCCCTTAGGGGCTTCTGCAAGGCTCCCACCAAGTTCTGCTCACTTAGCCTATTTCCTGACCCCCATCACCATTTCTTGGCCTTAATCATGAGGGGACACCATGTACCCAGAAAAACACCATACAGATCTGCCACCCAGATCATCCCAAATTCAGTGATTAGAGAACTGATTGTAAAACCACCTAGGTAGAAAGCTGTGTGTTAAAGATCATTTTCCCTCAAAATATGAATAGTATTTTTCTATCTCTTACTCCACATCCTAACAGTGCATTTCAGCAGGAGAATGGGCACGTGGCATGAGTTTGTGGACCAGATTCACCTCTGTGCCCTTTCTTTTCCTATCCCTCCTTGAAAGCAGGGACAGAAGCTTGAAAGAGCATCTGTTTCACTTAAACAACACATAGCCCATTCACTGCTTGGCAGAACCTGAGGAGAGATGCAGTTGTCCTGCTAATAGGAGTTTGCCTTCTGGAAGACTTTGTTCCTAGACGTGTCTGAACACCTGAAATCAAACTTCTAGCTGAGAGCCTCCTGAAAGTGAGCAAATGGATGTCTCTCTTTTGGAGGTAGAGTGGGGCAGTTCTGTGTGATGTATGAGGCTGGATAAGTTCTTTAACATTCTTGGGCTTTGCTTTCCTCATGTGCAAAATGAGAATAATACTTGTACTTACTAATAGGTATACCCACATTTATAGGTTTTATATTCCTGTCACTGCCATCATGCACAGTGCTTATATTTATTACTGGCATTAGAAAGCCACCTGTCAGGGGTCCTCTCACATCCAAGTTCTTCGTTAAAATGAAGAGTAGTTTGTCACACCCCACTGCATGGAGCCAATTGCTGTTCACTGAAGCACAGAAGACCTAGGAGATACAGCTTCCATGGCTCAGGGGTAGGCCTGATATGTGATGAGCTGACCGTCTACACAGCAATTGGAAAGATGGATTAACAGTGCGATGCCAGGCTGCTCCATGAAAATTCTAACATCCCCACTTTGATCTTTATAATCTCATTATGACTGAGAAAAAAGAAGAGATTAATTTATGAGGAAAGCTGTTGTTGGCTCTGTTCCTACTTTTGAAAACTTTCAGGATATGAATTTTCCAAAACCAGCCTCCACACACCATTTTCCAATGCAATTATTAAGTAATTGCATATTGTCACATTTCTTCAATAACAAAAACACTGTGTTTTAACATTATGTTAAATGCTTGACTCATTTTGTAAATTTCTTATTAATGGGGTATAATTTAAAAAATTGTCATGAAATGAAGAGTTTTTAAGGGAATATATATAACTGTGTTACTGGCTTTTCACAACAATACTACATTGTATGTGTGGCAGGTGCTACTATTGACATTTATTCCTAAGGAAATAGCTGCCATTCTACCTTGGCCCTTGTGGTTGCTAGAATTTTTGGAATATTCAGTTGGAGATCTAACTATGGATTCTCTTAATGGTGAAGGAACTGAAGACTGCATTTTCAGAGGGTCTACTCAAATTGGAGTAGGAACCTTTTTATACAGAGGATTTCAACATTTTTGTATGCATACAATTTTTTATTTGGGATCTATGATAAATAGGATTGCTTTTTGAAGAAACAAAAGGAAATATCCCTCCCACCCTGCACCCAATAGACACAATAGAGACTTATCTCTTTCAGATAAAGGATGTTGGAGGTGGTGAGCCAAGGATGGTGTGCTGGACTCACAAGCATCAGGGGTCCATCTTTGCCAGTCTTGCTGCCTCTGCCAGGTTCAAGATGACTCTCTTGAACACTGCCTGTTAACTCTCATTTCTGCATTCTTGTTACATAGAAGTAAGATGTATGAAAGACTAGCATCCTTTATGGGGCACTTGCTGAAAGTACATTACATTGTCCAGAACTTAGACTCATGGCTACTCGTAGTACAGTGTAGGCTGGGAAATATAGTCTATCCTAGGTAGCCCTGTTCAACTGACCTCTTTTTCCTTATATTGTCAAGAAAAATGACAATACTGAATAGAACATTAGGCATCTTGTGTGAATTAATCAAAATTACATCTATTTTTTTGTTTGATCAGCAAAAAATATTTTTTGGTGTGCCACAAAATTTTAGTGATTATTTTATGTGTGCTGTGAAATGAAAATGGTTGAAAATAGCTGATTTAACCCAATGCCTAGACATAGTGATGGTGGTAGTAGTAGTAGTAGTAATACTTAATATTTATTGTGTATTTATCACAATTGGAAGTTTCAGCAATGGCAGTTTGTTTGGAGTGGTTTCTAGCTTCCTAGATGGCTGTGGGAGCAATCCATGTGGGATTCTTCATAGTCTCTTAGTCCCAGAGGTCACCTATGAGGATTTACATTCTTTAATAATTCAGAATCAGAAATACATTTTTTAATGAGCCAAACCTTTAAATAGCCTACATTGTAATTTAGAACTGTTAGCTAAACTGCCTATAAATTTTATTGTATTATTAAACAATCTACATTCTTTCTAGCATCTACTATCTGGGAACACATTACTTATCAAATATTTCAGTTTCAGATTTTCTTTAGAAGTTTCGTGAAAGGTATTCAGTTAAACTAATTCTGCATTTATCACTTTATTTCTCTTTTTCTTTCAGAAATGTGATGTGTTATGGGAAGACTTCCATCAAAAGCTAGTGGATGGGTCCTTGCTGACACTGGATACCTATCTGGGCCAATTTCCAGACATAAAGGTATTTTACTCTGTGTTTTTAAAGGGAAGAATTGAATGATCCTATGTACTTATTGAAACATGAGCAGGGAGAATCAAAAGTCAAAGACAATTGCTAACTTTTCATTTATTTGAATATAGGATTTTTATGCTGTTCTTATCAGTTTGAAATGAAATATAGTTACAGAAATCACATTTTCCCCTTGAGTGAACTGCTCAGCTTTTTATTTCTCTACAGAAGTCTTTTTAATCCTATAGATATGTATATCAGAAATCAGAGAGCCCACAAATTTTAATCTTGTTTGTGTTGAAACCTTTTTATTATATAGCATTTGACAAGAATTTCCACTAGAATAAACAACAGTTAGAAGGAAAAGAGAAATTTCCTTGCGAATGTGAGAGTGAAGTCTGATTTTTCTTTGTGTACTGTTTATTTTGCATATGTTCATAGCACAGCTGCATATTATTTCTCTCCTTGAAATTTTCCAGATCAAATTGAATTACAGTTGACCCTTGAACAGCATGTGGGTTAGGAACATCAACCCCTGTGCAGTTGAAAATCCACACGTAACTTTTGGTGCCCCAGAACCTTAACTATAGTTGTCCCTAGGTACCCATGGGGGATGGATTTCCAAACCCTTGCAGATGACAAAATCTGTCGATGTACAAAATGGCATAGAGCAATGCATGCAGTTGGCTCTCTACTTCTGTGGATTTCTAACTACAGATTAAAAATACTGTTTTCAATCCGTATTTGGTTGAAAGTGAAAATGCAAAATTAGAATATAGACAGAGCCAACTTTATATTTATTAAAAAAAATCCATGCATAAGTGGACCCGTGCAGTTCCAATCCATATTGTTAAAGGCTCAGCTCTATTAAGATGTGATGTAATCATTTTATATACATTTGCATCTGGCTCTAAAAATACCATGTCTAAAATCTTTTGTCTTATCTGACACTTGGATCACTGAAAGGGAAATGCACAAGTGAAGGTTTGAATATTGTAGATTTGGAATTGACTTTAGAGGTAAAGATGGTTTTTACTCCACCAAAAAACAGCTAGATCTAATTAATGAATTCAGCAAAGTAGCAGAATACAAAATCAATACTCAGAAATTGATGACATTTTTATACACCAGTAATAAGCTATTAGAAAGAGAAACTAAAAAAGCTATCCCATTTACTATTGCAATAAAAAAAAACTATATAAGGTACGCAGGAATAAATTTAACCAAGGAGGTAAAGACCTGTACTTGTAAAACTATAAGACATTGAAGAAAGAAATTGAGGAAGATAAAAATAAATGGAAGCATATACCATGTTCATGGGTTGGAAGAATTAACATCATTAAAATGTCCATTCTCTCCAAAGTAATCTATAGATTCAATGCAATTCCTATTCAAATATCAAAGCATATGTCACAGATCTAGAACAAATACTCCAAAACTTTATATGGACCAGAAAAAGATGCTGAATGGCCTCAGCAAACTTGCAGAAGAAGACCAAAGGTCGAGGTATCACAATACCTGATATCAAACTACACTATAAGGCCACAATATGGAGACTGACTGAAGGAGGGGAGTGGGTGGGCTTGGGTGAGGGTGGGCAAAGGGAGAAAAAGTGGGGAAAACTGTTATAGTATAAACAATGAAAAAAAGGGGTGTTTTAAAAACCATTTGGGTTGTATATAGCAAATGGTAGGATTAATAGGATTGTCCCCTACCCCCAGTTGTTTTCCTTGATCAAAGAAGAGTGCCAGGTAAGACAGTCACATACTTTCCTTTCTGTAAGCTGAGAAAGTCATGAACTAGCATCTATGGGCATCTGCAGTATCTTGTTAGGTGACTTCTGATGAGAAGTTCCATTCTTGCCTGGCTGCCTTTGTAGCCATTACCAAACACCGGATAACAATCTGTAGCAATATACACTGGCCTTGGCCATGAAACGTAGTGAAGCTTCTTGGCCAAAACAGCACTCATGTCAATAAATTAATTTCCTTGGGCCCACACAGAATGCCTAGTGCTAATTGGCCAACATCTCAAGAGTGTGTTTTGAGATACCAGGGGCACCCAACAAGAACCAAAGTGGATCAGACTAGATACATTAGCCTTGTTGGTAAAAAGTCAATGAGAACAAATCCAAATGATAGATTCTCAATGATTTTATCATAATAGGCAGCAGCAAGCTTTATTGAGCCATTGCATAAGTACATTCAATTAAAAATGAATGTCAGTCTTTTTAATTTTCTGAGAAATTAAAATTTTAATTAAAAAAATCTGTAAGACTGCATGCACTAGCCTATATGTTTTAGGTTATCTTTAAATTATTTGATAGATATTCAGATTTTATCTTGGAATTTGTAGCATTTGTGAAGCAAACAGTCTTATGATCTATCACACTCCAGGATATCATTTAATGCATGAATATTTAATCTTCATAAAAACAACTTCTCATTCTCAACAATGGATAGATCTTTCAAACAAAAACTCAACAAAAATATTGCAGAATTAAATGACACTCTATATCAAATGGACTTAATTGATATTTACAGAACTTTTCACCCCAAAGAACAAAATATACATTCTTCTCAAATGCACATGGATCATTTTCAAAGACAGACCACATGGAAGCATGCAAAACAAGCATTAACAAATTCAAGAAAATTAAAATCATATCAAGCATCTTCTTATATCACAATGGCTTGGAACAAGAAACCAACCTGAAGAAAACATTCAAATAAATGGAGGCTGAATAACGTGTTATTAAATAATGCATGGGTTAACAATGAGATCACAGGAGAAATCGATTTGTTTCCTTGCTCTGGAAACAAATGAAAATGAACACACAACAACCCAAAACCTATGGGACACAACAAGGGTACAACAGAGAGGGAAGTTTATGGCAATATAGGTCTACCTAAAAAGCATAGAAAACTCTCAAATAAACAACCTAACCCTACATTAACAAGAACTAGTGGAACAACAACAAACAAAGCCCAGAGCAAGTAGAAGGAAGGAAATAATCAAGATTAGAGCAGAATTAAACGACATAGAGACTAAAAGAACAATTCAAAGGATCAGTGAATCTAGGAGCTGGTTCTCTGAAAAGATAAACAAATTGACAGACTGTTAACCAGACTCATCAAGAAAAAAAGAGACAACCCAAATAAATAAAATCAGAAATGAAAGAGGAGAGGTAACAACTGATACCACAGAAATACAAAGGATTGTAAGAAATTACTATGAACAACTATATGCTGAGAAATTGGACAACCTAGGCAAAATGGATAAAGATACACTTCCAAAACTGAATCAGGAAGAAGCAGAAAACCTAAATAGACTGATAACAACTAGCAAAATGGAAGCAGTGATCAAAAAATCTCCAGGAACACAAGAGCCCTGGACTGGATGGCTTCACAGGTGAATTTTACCAAACATTCAAAGAAGAACTAACACCTATCCTTCTCAAACTATTTGGAAAAATTCAAGAAGAGCGAAGACTCCCAAACTTTTTTTTTTATAAGGTCAGTATTATCCTAATTCCAAAACCAGGTAAAAACATAAGAAAATTATCGGACTAAATCTATTATAAACATAGATGCTAATATCCTCAATATAATACTCAAAAATGGGATCCAGCAATACATTGACAAGATCACACACCATAATCGAATGGGATTTATGCCAGGGATGCTAGAATTATACAACATTTGCATCAATAAATGTGGGACACCACATAAATAAAATGAAAGACAAAAATCACATGGCAATATCAATGGATGCAGAAAAACATTTTATAAATTCCAGCATCTATTTGTGATAAAAACACTCAGCAAAGTGGAAATAGAGCATACCTGAACATAATAAAGGCCATATACAAATAACTTAATGCCAACATCATACTCAATGGACAAAAACTAAAAGTGTTTCCCTTAAGATCAGGAACAAGACAAGTATGTCTGCTTACCACTCTTATTCAACATAGTACTGGAGGTCTTACTCATTGCAATCAGATAAGAAGAAGAAATAAAAGGCATACAAATTGGAAAGGAGGAAGTAAAACTGTCATTATTTGCAGATCCCATGATAGTACACATAGGAAACCCTGTAGACTTCACTAAAAAACTACTTGACCTAATAAGTGAATTTGGCAAACTAACAGGATGCAAAGTCAGTATTCAGAAATCAATAGCATTTTTGTATACCAACAATGAACTATCAGAAAGAGTAACTTTAAAAAATTCCTATTTAATATAGCAACAACAACAACAACAAAAAAGTACCTAAGAATAAATTTAACTGAGGAGGTAAAAGACCTGTACTCAGCAAACTAAAGAACACTGAAGAAAGAAATTGAGGAAGAAACAAATAAATAGAAGCATGTACCCTGTTCATGGATTGAAGAATTAACATCATTAGAATGTCTGTACTACACAAAGCAGTCTATAGATTCAATGCAATTCCTATTAAAATACCATTGACTTATTTCACAGATCTAGAACAAATACTTAAAAAATGTATGTGGAAACAAAAAAGACCCTGAATAGCCTCAGCAATATTGAGGAAAAAGAACAAAGTAAGACTCATATCAGACAAAATAGACTTCAAAAAAAGGGCCATAAAGAGAGATCCAGAAGGACACTTTATAATACTCAAGGGAAGAATCCACCAAGAAGACATAAATATTGTAAATATATACC
>PVJI01007995.1:0-73668 GCA_004026765.1 Micronycteris hirsuta
AAGAAACAAGAATTCAAAAAACTGAGGAGAGGCTTAGGAACCTCCAGGACATCTTTAAACATCCCAACACCCAAGTCATAGGGGTGCCAGAAGGGGAAGAGGAAGACCAAGGGATTAAAAACTTATTTGAACAAATAATGAAGGAGAACTTCCCCAAGCTGGTGAAGGAAATAGATTTTCAGGAAGTCCAGGAAGCTCAAAGAGTCCCAAAGAAGTTGGACCCAAAGAGGAACACACCAAGACACATCATAATTATATTACCCAAGGTTAAAAATAAGGAGAGAATCTTAGAAGGAGCAAGAGAAAAGGATACAGTTACCTACAAAGGAATTCCCATAAGACTGTCAGCTGATTTCTCAAAAGAGACCTTGCAGGCAAGAAAGGGCTGGAGAGAAGTATTCCAAGTCATGAAAGGCAAGGACCTACATCCAAGAATACTCTATCCAGCAAAGCTATCATTTAGAATGGAAGGGCACATAAAGTGCTTCTCAGATAAGGTCAAGTTCAAGGAGTTCATCATCACCCAGCCTTTATTATATGAAAAGTTAAAGGGATTTCTATAAGGCATGGAGGGATATCAACAGGGGAGTGGTAGGGGGAGAGAGGGGGAAAAGGTGCAGAGAATAAGTAGCATAAATGGTAGGTAGAAAACAGACAGGGGAAGGTTAAGAATAGTATAGGAAGTGTAGAAGCCAAAGAACTTATGTGTATGACCTATGGACAAAAATTAAAGGGCAGGGAATGGGGGGTGGGGGTGGAGGGGAAGAAAGGGGGGAAAATAGGACAACTGTAATAACATAATCAATAAAATATATTTAAAAAAAAGAAAAAAACATTAAATCACAAGCATTCAAGGAGAGGGTGGAAGACTATCACAAGCAGTGCTTTTATAATAAAGCATCACTAACAGCTGCATGTAAACTAAAAAGCCAACGTCCATGTGATATTTTTATAAGCAGTTTTTATGAAGTTAATTTTGAAGAAAGCATGGACTTTCAAATTTTAAAAGTTGTTCAAACAGTATAACGCAACTTCAGAATTTCTCAAAAAAGTCATCCTAACACAGCTCCTATCATTTTGAGATATTTACCTTCTCAGTTCTTTGATAATTCAATCAGCAAATATAATAAGAACAGGGAGATGGGGCTCAGCATCAGGCCTAGCCTGAGCAGTGTGGTCAAAGTGTGGGCTGTTTACAGGAAATATGGGGAGATGGGTCTGGATGAGCTGCAGAGGATATGATGGGACAGAAGCAGAAGCTGAATTGAAAGATAGCTCAGGACTCACTGTCCACACTGCCAGTCTATTTAATGCACAAGGTCATAGACACAGTTCCCAACATCTTCAGAGTTTTCAGGGTCTTTGAGGCTTGAAAGAAAATTATTAGCTCTAAAATAGGAGGGAAAGTTCAATGAAAGTAAGATCATTCAAAGTAGTCAATGGCAACTCAAATCAATGCTTCAACAGGTAAATATCCATATAAACTTCTATTTGCAATGTCATTTGGCTGTACCTTCCATGCGACACATGCATGCATTCTCCTGTCTGCTCAACACCAAAACTGGGATGTCTAGTAGACAGATCAAATTCACATGTCCACCACAACTGGTGGCAATTACATCCTTCAAGTTTCTCAAGACAAAAGACTTAGAGTCATCCTTGCTTTTTCTCTCCCACTCACAGATATCATTAGGAAATTCTGTAGCACTACCTTCAGAAGATATTCAGAATCCCATCACTTCTTACCACTCCAGTGTGAGCCACTCTCATCTGTTACCTGCATGACTAGTAGGGCCCCCTATTTGGTCTCCCCTTTTCTTCCATTGCCTCCTCATTTCATTCTCAGCCCGGGAGAGAAGCTCTTCTGAAACTCAAGTCAGAGCATGCCCCTTACCTACTCAGACAGTGTAGTGCTCTGGTCCACTCTCTCACTACATGTCCTCACCCAGTCTGGTCCATCACAGCCACCACCCTGGGCTTTCAACATGGCATGCACAATCCCACCTCAGAGCATTCGCTCCAGCTGCTCCCTCTGCTTGAAACGTTATTGCCCCAAATATCCATTTGCCTAACTCCATCCCTTCCTTTATGGCTTTGCTCAACTTTCTCCTTCTTGATGAGCTCTTTCTCCGAGTGTCTGTTTAATACTGCAACCTGCCCCATCACATAGCCAACCGCCCTTGTAGTGCTCTGTTTTCCCTCCCCCTCCTCCCCAGCACTAACCACCTTCTAACATATTATATAGTTTATTGACTTATATTTAGTTTTGGTCTCCCCTGACTAGAACATAAGCTCTGTGAGATCAAGGTTCTTTGTTTTGTTCAGTGGAGTACCCCACGCTTCTGGAACTATTCCTGGCTAGTGATCAGCACTTAGTAAATATTTGTTGACTCAACAGGGAATGAATTAATTTGGCAGAAGTATAGATGATTTATTGGAGAAGCATAAGAAGTATGCAGGTAGAGATAGCCATTTGAAATTTAGGATTGTGTTAAAAAGATAGATCTGGGCTGAGATACAACATGTCACAGCAAAAGTAATGTCTATCCAGTTTGAATCTTGTTTTTCCACTTAAAACACATATCAATCTTCTTGTCATTTGTTGCAGTTCTCATAATATCATTTAAAATGACTGCATTATTCCACTGAGTCATTACCTAATAACTGTCTCCTTTTTTAAAAAATAAATCCTGACCTGAGAATATGTTTATTGACTTTAGAGGGGAAGGTGGGGAGAGAGAGAGGGAGGGAGAAACATCAATCAGTTGCCTACCATATGTGCCACGACCAGGGATTGAACCTGCAACCTAGATATGTGCCCCTGCTGAGGATGGAACCCTCAGCCTGTGGGTATACAGGGCAACACTTCAACCAACTGAGCTCCTTGGCTAGGGCAACTGTCTCTCTTTCGTTGGGCATCTTGAATCATTTCATTAGAATAGATTGACAAAGGCTAACAAAATACCATTTTATGGTTCTCTATAAGGGTTGTACACAATTTCATCATCTCAACATTGTAGGAATGTACACATTTCACCATTACATTGACAACCTTGCCAAATAATACATAAAAATATTGTCTTGCTTTCAATATGTATTTCCTTTTCTGAATGATTTTTAGGTGCATTTTTTCCTCACTTATTCACTTGAAGCTTATGATATTTGTTTTATCAATTTGTATTAATTCTTTTCCATTCCTTGGGTTTAAAATGTTATTTTAATTTGCTTATTCTTATTAGGAGTACACTGAATATTCTTTTATATGTTAAGAGCTACTCATATTCTCTCTCCTATGAATTTCTTGTATTTTTGTCTTTAGCCTCCATTTTTAATATTTACTTACTCATTCAATTTGATAATTACTTCCTTGTATGATGGCCAACGGTTGTTGAGGTCAGGTCAGGTCAGGTCAGGATGGGATCTGCTCCACAAGGTCGTCCCATGACCCAGGGACCCAGGCTCCTTTCCTCTAATGGTTCTGTCCTGCCCTAGGCTGTTTTCCTCTCCTCCTGGTTGCCGATGGTTCTCCACCAGCAAATGTGAATTCTGGTTTATAGGAAGGGAGAAAGAAAGAAGAATGTGCAGTTTTCTTTGTAAAGAAAGTGTCCGAGTTCTGACTGGTGTGGCTCAGTGGACTGAGTGCTAGCCTGCGTACCAAAGGGTCACCAGTTTGACTCCCCATTTAGGGCACGTGCCTGGGTTATCAGTACATGAGAGGAAACCACACATTGATGTTTCTCTCCTTCTCTTTTCCCTCCCTTCCCCTGCCTAAAAATAAATAATAAATCTTTTTAAAAAAGATTTTAAAAAAGAAAGTGCCCGATAAGTCATGCAACTTACCTCCCTGCCAGGGAGCTGAGGAGTACAGCCGGGCACCAGCAGAGGTGGTCCACTGAAGCTCAGTGGGTTTGCTATCAAAGGGGAAAGGGAGCGTGGGTTCAGATGGAAATTACAGACTTTGCTGCAGCGTCCAAGTAGATTTTCCCCCACACTGTCCAACGCTTTTTCCGACATCATTTATTAAATGAAGTACAACTTCCCATTGTTTAGGGATGGCCCTCTCTTGACACAATATCTATTCTAATACAATTGTTGTTTACTTGGATAGTAGACTCATTACACTGGCGTAATTATTTTTTAAATATATCAATCAAAAGGATATATTTTTTCTCAATTTATCAAGTTGTGCATAGCATATTATTATTGTCACCTAAGTGAAATTATTTAGGTTTTCAAGGAGAAACATTTACCTCTTCCTACAGATGCATTAATGAAAGTAGAGCATTAGTTTAATCTCAGTGGATGATAATACTGGCTCGAAAGACATTTTAAGATTCCAAACTTGTTTTTCCAGGAAAAAAATTACAATGAATAAAATAAGTGTAGGACCATGTAGGGTAGGTGCTAGAGTCACTACTCAAGTTTTGAGTAAAAACAAACAAAAAAAAACCTTAATATGTTAGAGTCTAAACAAAGACATGACATAAACAGGCTAAATGAATTTTTATCATGTGTGAGAATAGAGGTCTTATTTTCCTTTACACTGAAAATGGAACTGACCAAAAGGCAAAGGATTGATAAGATTTGAAATTTCTATAGCAAGGGTAGTAAGGGAGATAAAAAAAAATATATGAAAATGAAGTTGTGTTTCTCCTGAGTTTCCAGGGCTTATGTCTGTCATTGTGGGAATGTTTCCGTAGCTCATGGAAAACTTCGTCCTTGCCAGTTCTTGCCGCCACTGTCCTGGGAGGGACACATTGTTGCTTGGAATTCAGATCATCTCGATAGATAAGCTGGTGGGCCAGTGAGGTGAGACTGAGATACTCGGAGCTTTAAAAATATCAGTCTGTTTCCAGAGATGAACTAGTACCATCTTGAAAATGTAGCGTTGTGGGCTTTCTCCGCATCCTTGTTTCTGGTCTGGACAAATGGCTTCAGATATCTCAAAATCATTCCTTTAGAAAGATTTTGAGATGCCATCCAATTCATCTTGCGGCCATAGGGCAGGATAATAATTCAACTCTCTCAGAGAATGGCCATCTATTTTCTTTTTAAAGCTCTTCAGAGAATACTTTGTGAACATTTTATTGATTGGTAGAGGTCTCCACACTCAGGGAGGCATAAAGTCCCCAGCAGCTGAGAAGAGAGAAAAGCAGAAAAGGGAGCTACAGGAAACATTCTGAGGCATCTCAGTGGCCTCAGGAGACTTTCTGACTCTGTCCTCTCCTCAAGGGAAGGGAGCACCCCTAGGCTGAAGAGCTGTGGGCCAAGGAGGGTCACGTGACGTGCACGGCAGTCAGCGGATGTTCTTACCACGCAGAGTTAGAATGTCATTTCCAGGCTTGATACATCTCAGCTGCTGCAACTCCCTCACTTCTCCCTTCCTAAATTATTTAGAAAGGTATCCAACATAGTCTATGGATGACTGTGCCAGGATGCTCTGTTGGTTTCTGTGGAAACTAGGCCGAGGTGAGCAGCTTTTTCTTTAGGATAGCACAGAGAAGGCCAAAGGAAGGACCGACACACCCACGGGTCCTTCTCTTTGCCTGCCACCAAATTGTTCCCGTTTCTGCTCAAAGAAGTGGATGATGCGAAGCACAGGTCAGCATTGGAGACCAACAACATGGGGCAAGGGCAGGAACTGGGATTGGAATCCAAGCAAGAATAATTCTGTTTTCATTAAATTAGATTTCATTTGAAATTTCAGAAAATTTAAACAGCTAAACACAGGAGAACCTTAAATGTAATGAATATAATACAGGGTGGGGAAAATAGGTTTACAGTTCTTCGTATGGAAAGTAATACAATAATTAGTAAATAATAATACAAGAATATCTCTGTTTCACATACTCATAACTGTAAACCTACTTTTGCCCCACCCTGTATTTATCAAAATCCCGGAGGAAGAATAGTTTTCTAAGCACAGAAATAACACAGGAGTAAATTTTTAAAAAGTCTGGGCTATATAAACATTTAGTACTTTCATGAAAAACCCAAGACAAGAAGGAAAACTAATTATAGACTGAGACAAGTTTCATAGAAAAATTATCCATATATTTGTTAAAGAGATTATGTGAGTAAATAAGAACATTGAACCCTTCATAGCCAAATGCAGTAGAACACAGGCAGGTAATTATGGGCAGGGAAGTAAGAAAAAAGCTGCAGAGATTGTCACTTATAATTGAAATTAGGTAAATGAAAACAACAAAGTGGCCACATTTTTCACTTTTTAAATTGAATTTTAAAACATATATTACCCAATTCTGATCAGAGTGTAGTGAAATCTGTACATGGAATGTTACTGAATTGCATTTTTAAAGAATTTGAAAATGTGTATAAAGAATAAAATGGTATTCATGCTATTTGTTCCAATAATCCATTAAAATTCTAGTGTAATGAAATATTCCCAAATACGGAAAAACATATACACAAAGACAATTACTAAAGAGTGTATATGAAAGAGTCAGGAAAAAGTCCAAGAACTAGATTCTGGCATATTCCCTTAGGAGTGCCCTGTAGGTTGTGGAAAATAATTATAAAAATTATAATGCAACACAGAGAACATATCAGCGAGTAAAGCAAACTTTGAAAAATTATATAGACAATAAAAAGTTCAACCAACTATGAAAGTAAAATACACATTTGAAAAAAAGCCTGAAAGGAAATATACCAAAAAGATGATAGTGACTTGGTTGTGGCCATTAAATAATGTGAGAATTATGTTATTTTCAACATTTTTTTGTGTAAAGTTTATAAGACACATGAATTCTAAACAGATTGTATAGCAGATTCCTTCAGAAGTGGAAATTCTGGAAATGGAGGCACTGGTTATTCAGACTCTCAGAGCACATGGGTCTGGGAGGGGCCACTGGAAGGATCTTTCAGGGACTCTAAGTGCATGTCTTTGGTCCATTCTATCTTCAGATCTAATACAATTGCTATAAAACTCTTATTTCAGATGATCAAGAGCTACCTATATTACTTTCCCATGAGTGCTGCAATGAGTACCATGAATTTAGTGGCTTCAAACAACAGAAATGTATTCTCTTCAGTTCTGGAGGCCAGCAATCAGTAAGTCATTTTATGGGGCAGTCACTAGGGCCGAGTTCCCCGGCCAGTCTAGGAGAGAATCTGTTTCCTTGCCTTTTCCAGCATCAAGCAGAGCTTCATCCTCTGCATTCCTTGGCTCATGGTCCCTTCCTCCCTCTCCAAAGCCAGCACACAGCATCCTTTCTCTGACTCTGCTTCCATCATTTGGCCTTCCTCTTCTCCTGTCTATGGTCAAATCACCCTCTGCCTCCCTCTTGTAAGGATACATGTGAATGCATTTAAGGCTCACTTTAAGAAGCCAGAGTAATCTCTCCTTCTCAAAATCCTTGACTTAATCACATTTGTAAAGACCCTTTTCCATATAAGGTAATATTCCATATAAGGTAGTCATCATTGGGGTCATTACGCAGCTAGCACTCCTAGCCATTATAGATATTAAAGACTTTTTCTTCATGGTGGTGGTTTTTCTGGTATATAAATGTGTCAAACTTATCAAATTATACAGTTTAAACAGGAGAAATTTGTAAAATGTAAGTTATACCTCAACAAAACTGTTGAAAAAATAAAGTACTATTTCATACCACAAGATAATCTCTGAGCAAATATAAAAACATTCTTTTGGAATCAGGTATGTATTGTTTTAGGAAGTTGGAGAACTTGTAAGTATAACTTAATGTAGAAGTCTATAGAAAAGCAGGTTAAAACTTGCATCCAGAAAATCAAGGGAGTCTTAAAAATTCTACAAACAGAACTTAAGTCTCTTTGCAGGGTACAGGGTCCCAGGTGACAGAAACGCAACCTTTATGACTTCAGTGTCCCCTCAGACACATACACATTTTTACTGAAGTTTGCCTGCATACATAGTGCAGGCACAGGGCAGAGTGGAGGAAGGGGCCAAGGGCCTCTCTGGTGGTGACTTCTGTCCTGTCTGGCACTCTAGGGATGTTCGTCTTCTTAGGTGGAGGCAGGTTGCGGGGGAGTCCCACCTCAGGCTTCACAGGGCCTTGTTGGGTCAGTCATCCATTTGTGCTATTCACGCGACTCTTGGTTGTATGGGCCGAGGGGCTGCTCCTGTACTCCACTGGGCTCTAGGGAGAAGCTAGAAGCAATCTAGGGCTCCATCTAATTGGCCCCAGAAGGGTCTTGGCACCTCCTGGATTCATGACCGCTTTAATCTCCAAATCCTCAAACTTCTGTGGGGTTTTCTTCTTGGTGCTGGGTCAAGCTCAGGAGAGGCACGGTGCAGGATTCTCCCTCCCTCACTCTCTTCTTACCCTCCTTTTCTTTGCTGGGAACCAAAAGCTACCATGTAACTTTCAAATCTATTGGGTTTGTCCAGGTGGCCTCAGATTTTGACAGTTTGCCCTCTGCTTTGCCCTCTAATCCTTCCCAGAGGCCATGAATGTGGAGCACTCTATAGCACAGAATAGGGGGCCCAAGGAAGTAGGGAGAATGGCTGGGGGTACCCTAGTTAGTGCTTCACAGTATTATTGACTTATGATAAATGGTTGTGGACACCCACTTATCTGTGCCTCGTTTATGCCATAACAGATAAATTTGACCTCAGTACCTTGTAGAACGAATGTCCATTAACTGTAAACTATTTATCCATTGATCTCCACCAAAAAGCCTGAGATATTTTTCCATGGAAAGACAGATCTTCAGAAGTATTGAGTGGAAGACATTTGGTGGGAAAGAGTACGATAGATGTAAACATACCTTAATAGACTATACCCTAAAAATAACGCAAATTAAAGGTATCAGTCAGAAAACATGAATTCCTTGTTTTGTCAATACTGAAAGTTTAAAGTTTGGCCCTTACATTTACTTAAAAAGGAGTATAGTTGTATTCAATGAAAAATCCTGTGTTTTTACTATTTATTAGTAATATTTTACAATCTGAAGATAGAAAATGGAGGCACTTAGGAATTATTTTAATCATAAAGGAGGCCACACAAGCTCTGTGTCTGCCTTCTGGATGTCCTGACTGCTTTTATCATGCGTCTGCGCTTCATTCTCTCTTTGGTTTTATCTCTAAACTTTTTCCTTAAGTTTGTGTCAGCAGCTTTCATTCGAAGTGGAAAATTAACCTCTTAAGTTTATGACCCAAGACTGGAAGAGCTGGGTGTCTCCTATGTACTGGCAAAGTTTAGAAGTCAAAAATAATGTGTGTTTGAGGAGCTGCTTGCAGAAGAATTCTAGTATCTCTGATGCTTCATATTGAGGGTCCGATTGAGGATACACTGCCAGTTGTTCACATTATAAACAGCTAATTGCCATATTTCAGAATTCATGGACGTCTAGGTCAAAAGATTTAAAAAGAGCCTTGACCACTGTGGCTCAGTTGGTTGGAGCATTGTCCTGTAACCAACAGGTTGTAGGTTCAATTCCAGGTCAGGACATAAACAGATTGAGGGTTCAATCCCCAGTCATGGGTATGTATGGAAAGCAACAAATAGATGTTTCTCTGTCACATCAATGTTTCTTTCTCTCCCTTCCTCTCCTTCTAAAAGCAATGAAGAAAATGTCTTCAGGCAAGGATATAAAAAAATTTTTTTAAAGATTTAAAAAGAATGCAAATTACTCTCAACTTCAATTTTAGGTTAAAGGCTATAAAAGTTTATAAATTTGGGCTAAAAATATGTATACCTCTTTAATCAATGTGCAAGCCTTAAAATAGCTCTTGGCACCACTCCTTCGTCCCCAGCATTCTGCCCTATGGGGGGCGGGGGGAGGTAGCTGAAATCTCAGGAAATCAAATTGCTCCTGCCACTGCAATCGTAGGCACTCTTGCCAAAGACGGAAGGCTCCAGCACTTAGGTTTGTAAAGCCTAGTGGAAGATGCAGTCCTAAATGAATTGTTAGCAAAAAAAAAAAACAAAAAAAAACGCCATTTGCGTTTGCAATGGCTCTGGAACCATATATGTTTCAGTTATATGCTGATTGATGAAAACCAGAGCTTTACTTGATCATTGTTCTATGTCGCCCTGCCTGGGCGTTTTGTAAGGAGTGACATTCCGCATTGCCTCCAAATTGAGACTGAGGTCCCCTCCTCTTGTCTCCTCTGCATTCAGGATATGAGCTGACTCATCACACAGGTTTTTCCACGTAAATAAACATTTTCCACACATACAGCCAGAGCTTTATTTAACCCCACAGCAAGGATGCTATTTTTATTAGCAGGAGCAGCTGACAGGTAATCGAGCTTCACCCAGGTGGCTCTCGAGCTGGCTGCTGAGTGTGGTCGAGGCGGGGACTGGGCTGTGCAGAGATCCCCGCGTTGTCGGTGCTACTTTCAGCAGCAGCTGGAGCAAGCACGGTGGGAAGCCCGGGCACTCACCGGTTAGCAAGCCCAGAACCTGCTGCGGCAGCTTGTCAGGGCAGCAGAGGCCCAGCTGGCGTGTACCCGCTGTACATCAACCTCAATTTGGGCAAAGAATTCTTTCAACCTTAAAAAGTCACTTTATATGCCATGAGGCATACTAACAATCTGACAGGTAGGGAAAAGGCATGGTTCCAGAGGAAGAGGGGTGCTCTGGGCCTCTTGGAGTGTACCCTGCAATGTCCGTGGAGCAGAGCTGACTTGCCATTCAGTTTTGGTAGGGCTCACTGTGAGACGTTTACGTCCGCGATGACATGGGCGGCTGTGCCCTCCAGCACTGCCACCATCCCCATGTTCTGCCTTGAATGGCTGCTAAATGCTGGCAAGGTAAGGACAGGGAAGCTGCTGTTTCTTCTTCGTTTCAGAAACACAGCGATTTCAGCCACGTAGACCTACTTTTCACATGATTGGGTTCACTGTGGCTGCTCTCCACCGGCTAAGAGCTGGACTTACTGGGAACATGGGGACTGTGAAAGAAGCATGCATTTTCTGCATAGCACCCCGTGGTGGGTAATCTCTGAAGTGCCCTCCAATTACCGGTATCTGCTGCTGTTAACGCCCTTGAGTGTGGGCTAGACCTAGTCACTTGTTCCTAATAAAGAGAATATGAAAAAAGTGATAGGATGTCACTTTCAAAATTAGGTTATGAAAAGGCTATGGTTTTTTCTTGGACACCTTCTTTTGGTTATCCTTTTGCTCCTGTTGAGGAAAGTCAGCTGCCGTTCTGTGTGCTAACCTATGGAGAGACCCTGTGGAAAGGAACTGAGGAGGCCCCCAACCAATAGCAGGTGAGCAACTTCTGCCCTCAGTCCAAGAGTCTGTGTGTAATCGAACCCCACCAACCACCCCATGGGGCCGTATGGGAGCAGACCCTCCTCTCCAGCTAGCCTTCAGGTGACACCACAGCTCGGGACAACAGCAGGACCGAGTGTCATGGCAGTCCTTGACTCCGAAGCATCCAGC
Organism: Micronycteris hirsuta; assembly: GCA_004026765.1. NCBI lineage: Eukaryota > Metazoa > Chordata > Mammalia > Chiroptera > Phyllostomidae > Micronycteris > Micronycteris hirsuta. The sequence goes on from PVJI01007995.1 coordinate 11,396, forward strand.
TGAACTGCACCAGGAATTCTGATCCACAGACACTGTGAGATCATACATTTATGCTGCTCTAGGTGTAAGTTTTGGGGTACTTTTTTACGTAGCAGGAGATAATTAACGCATAGCCTGGGCACACCACCGTGAGCAGAGATGTGGAGTATAGCAGTTGTGTGATACAGGTTTACCCACACTCTTTCCTCCTACAGATACTTTCATATGGCAGTGTGAAAAACCGAAGTATTGTACCAGCCAATAATTCTAAATATATTCCACTAAGCGCTTATTAGAGTAAACAAAATACCAAAAACTACCTTTCTAGTTTTTTGTTATTTATAAATTATTCCATCTATCCTCCAGCAAAAGTATAGATGAGCAGTGAACTAGCCCAAAGGCAACTAGCTTGAGGGAAAAGAAATGAGGACATCCAAGATGAATAATCAGAAAAGCTGGCGCATCTCATTCAGATAGTTACTGAGGAATGCAACTGGACCGCATCAGAGACCATAGCAGTGAAACAATAAGACAAGAATGTGTGTGTGTGTGTGTGTATGTATATCTTTTAGATACATTTCTAATTTATATATTACCTCAGTCTTCAGGTTCAATAAGTTTTTAAATAGAGAAGTTTAAGTTCAAATTACAGGAATACAGTCTTTAGAAATGAAAGAACCTTAGAAATCAATTAGTCTAGGGATTGTTAGAAATTGTTCTACCCCAGAGTGTCTTACAAAAATAAAACCCTAGTTAGAATTCTATCATGTAAAATGGAAAATATGGTATTCTGTTAGCATAAATTTATTTTACACATTCAAATCCATACCTTTTACTCATAAAATAAATCGTTGAGGATAATAACATGAACACAACATTTAGGAATTGGGATTTATGGAGGTCAGGTGCAGGTTTATCACCCTGCCCCAGCAGTACAGTTATACAGAATTAGAACAATGGTAATTCCCAAAGACAAGTAGTTCCAAATGGTAAAAGTTTTTAAAAAGCAGCTTTCTAGCAATCGAGGATACATATCAATTAAGCTAATTCAAGAACTTGACAGAGAACAAGTAAGGCAATTTTTATTTAACAATATCATAAAAGTGCTTTTATGTCTTAATTGACAGTTCTTAAATTTGGAGGCAAATAGTTCAGCCAGTTTTAATTATCAATGATCAGAAAATACTTTTCAAACATAACCTTGAACAATATAAAACCATATTAATAACATAGTAATGCTCGGTTCTCTGTCAGATAGTAATTTTAAGTTTCTAAACAGTTTAATTTACTCTGTTTTGCATGTTGAGTCCAGTTTCACTGCTGACATTTTAACTGCAATTTTAGACCCAGTAACATAGGAGTCTGACATTGTTATATTTAGTTCTTTATATCAGCAAGCTACAGAAACTAGCACGGCCACGCTATATTTGAGAGTTTTAGTGAAAAGATGTTTCTATTACACAACAGTAATTTTCTGTCTCATTTGCAATGTTTATGCTGATGCCTTGCCTCAGTGTAACCAGTGCACTTCAATATGAAAAGTAAATTCTGGAATACACCTCATTTATCATTGTCAACGACTGAAAAGTTTGTAGTGGGAAGACAAGCTTTTAACAATTTGTCTGACATAATCCAACACGAAAAACAGTTGTCTTTTCTATAACAAACAGTGTTTGTTGTGCAAATATACTACTTATACACATGTTGGTGATGATTTTTATGTGAATTGGTTTTCTACCACTGCTATCACTCATCACACAGATATTGCTCCATTTTTATAAGGTTTTTTGTGATGTGTTATGCACATTCCAAGCAGTTAAAATTTTCTTCTAACATGTCTGTGGTGTTTTATAAAATAATAAATATCATTTTTATTTGCCTGCAAGAACATATACAAAATAAACTGAAGAAATCAACATCCATTCACTTGCCTATTTGAAATCTAGAAATTTTATTAATCTCAGCCTTCAAGCCAAGTATTTCAGAATTTTTGATCTGTACTCTCAGATTCTATTTTTTTAAAGATTTTATTTATTTATTTTTAGAGAGAGGAAAGGTAGGGAGAAAGAGAGGAGAGAAACATCATTGTGTGGCTGCCTCTTGAGTACCCCCTACTGGGGACCTGGCCCAAAACCCAAGCATGTGCCCTAACTGGAAATCGAACCAACGACCTTTTGGTTCAAAGGCTGGTACTCAATCCACTGAGCTACACCAGCCAGGGTCAGATTCTATTTGATACTCTGTTGTTGGACATGGTAATCACTCTATTGTACAAACTGTCTATCAGCCTACATTTTTTAGTAACACGAGCAGCAAAAGATTTAGTAAGATTTTCCAAATGTTAACTACTGTGAAGGGTTTGAGATTTTACCTGACTTGTGAGCTAAAAAGTTAGCTTGCCATAGTTTCATGAATTCTGGCAGAAGACATGAGATTCCTGGGCCAGAGACAAAAGGCTTCCATACTCCCAGATAGCATGAGCTTCAATCTGTTTTGGTTCCCTTGCCTCTCTAGTCTCATGGAGTACAACACAGAGTGGCTCAGTAGATGCTGTACATGCACTGGGTTTGCATCAGTGCTGAGAAACCCAAAGCTCAGAGACCTGAGTTTCTTATAATGGCTACAGCAAATAAATGTGTTCAGCCATTGCACATTATCTTTATTTTATTGGACAGTAAACAAACCTGCCACAGGCCTGCTGGGAGACACAACTGCTATTTTCCAAGGCCCTTTGCTATACAGCATCTTTGAAAAGACAGTCTGGAATAAAGGCTGTCAGTGTCTGTGTTTGCAAGATGAGCAGAAGAAACATTAGAGACCCACGGAGAATTGTCTCCTGATGCCCAATAGTGTATATTTCCCCTTCCCCTTCACTTTTGTAATTTAATTTGAATAATTCTATGAGTACCATTTCCTTTTCATATTTTACTTTTGCCTGGAGAATTTTTAAAGTACTTCAGAGGATTCCGACACTTTGAAAATCATGGCTACCGTCCAAATGTGTATTCTATAATAAGGAAACTGAGGCACAAAGAGGTTAAGTGGTTTGTCCGGGTCACAGCTATTTAAGTGTCAACTTCAGGTAATGAAATGACAATCAAAGCAATGCTAGATGACAGCCAAAATATCCTTTTCTTTAATCTAGAAATAGATTGTTTAAAATGTATAAGGGCAAAGACCTTGCCAGGGCATCTCAATTTGGGTTTCCCCATAAACAATGTCTGAGACAACAACTGGAGTACAATAAGCTTATTTGGGAAGAGATCCCAGGAAACATCATTCGGGGAGTAGGCAGACAATACAAGATTTGTCATGAAGCAAGTTACTACTGTGGACACCTGAAGTTGAATAGCACCAGAGAACTCTGGGAGCAAGTGCAGAACACACACCTCAGTTATGCCACCAGAGGGGTGAGGGAGCTGGGGTACTTATCAACCAAGCCCCATCAGTCATGGGCTGAGGGGATTCTGGGAGGTGTTTATGTCCTAGCACTTTTGCCCTGAGCAGCACTTGGTAGAATTGGCCCTATTGGCCAGAAAAAGCCTAAAGCCAAAGTGTCGCAGGTGCTGACAGTTGGAAATTAGGCCTGTGGGCAGGGAAATGGTGCATTCCCAAGGAATATAGCTGGGTACAAGCTGCATCTGGTATATTGGGTGTAGCCGATCTTTATGAATGAACATATATTTGAGTGAATCTTCTCTAGTCCAATTCTCCATCTCTGCATTTGGGTAAAGGTCTTCAAGCCTAATAGGGATACTTATGGATAGGATTAAGAAGGCCTGTAATGAAATGGTGATTTAAGACAAGAGATCAAGGAACACAGAAGGTACTGATCAGGTGAGGAGGGAAAGCCTACCCAGATAGATTTTAAAATATTGGCGAAAGAAGACTGCAAGACAGAAAAGAGGAAGTAGAGGACAAGGATAGCTAGAACAAAAAAAAAAACTATGAGTATGGGCAATTCTGATTCAGGAAACTATTCAAGGGACAAAGGGGCAGTGAACAGAAAGTAGATTACAGATTCTCTTCTTAGGCCCAGTCTATGGAGGATTGGCTGAGTTAGAAACGACTCTTTGTTACAGATTAGAACAATGACTCCAAAATTTTGAGTAGGAGGATCCCTTTTTACATAAACATAATTTTTTCAAATATCTTCACATTAGTGTAGTAGTTTAAATATACTTCCATTAGAAAACCACATTACTAAAAGCCACAATGAATTCAGTAACACTGCAGAATGGATTTGTACTTTATTCATCACCCATAGCATCTGCACATATTTGAAAAATAGTAGTTTATGCACATGGGAGATGTGTCGGATGTGTGGTCTGCTCAGACCACAGGCTGGGCAGTGCACTGCTTCAGGACCCACCACCGTGACTGTTGGCTAGACATGAGCCATGGTCTGAAAGGTGGCTGACCAGAGAACGCTGACAGGTCTACCACAAAATTGCTTTAGATATGTGCCCAGAAAACACATCACAAGAGGCCTCCCTGAGATGAACCCCAACCCTAGGAAGTCTGTTTCCTGAATTCCTTCCAATCAGTCAAGATTAGCTAGTCCCTCAACATGCCTTTGTGTAGAACAATGGTGAAGAGCTTGGTAGAAAGGAACTGGGTGCAGAAAAAGCAAAGTCCTTTGTATTCATAGGTGCATTCTTAAGGAGAACTCTCCCCACATCACCCCCACGATTTTTATTCTCAGCTTATACAACCCAAGCCTGCAAGGAATTAGACCTGAGATGCTCCATGGCATTTTCTGATGTCAGTAATCCTTGCTCTGTCAAGCCAGGTATGTGTATGTGTATTCTTTATAACAGTTTGGATTGGTGTGTAACTGTCTTAGTTTGGGCTCATAGATAAGGAGTTGAGTACAAGTTATTTATTTAGTAGGTGTTACGGACCAAATTGCCAACCCCAGAATAACTAATTGTATTTGGAGATAGAGCCTTTAAAGGGGTAATTAAGGTTAAATAAGGTCATAGGGTAGAGCTCTATTTCAACATGACTGGTGTTCTTACTAGAAGAGGAAGAGAAAATGGGGATGCACACATAGAGAAAAAGCTATAAAAAGACACAGCTGAAAGGTGTGCATCTGTAAGCCAAGAGGAGAGGCCACCAGAGAAATCATTCTTGTGGGCACCTTGATGTTGGACTTCCAGCCCCCTAAAGCTGTAAGAAGATCATTTTCTGTTGTTTAAGCCCCAGTCTGTGATGTTTTGTTATGGCAGTGCTAACGGACTACAGCAGTGGGTGTTTCCAAGAAGCACCAGGAAGGCATAGGGATGTGAAGTGGGGAGGAAAGAAAGCAACCAGTAGGCCACTGTGGAGGGGAACTGAGGCTCAATCCTGCTGGAGACCTTTCTGCAGGGCCACCTCAGAACTGTCCCAACCAGAGTTAGGGAAGCTGGGGGTTTATCTACAGATGCGCCTCCCTGTTGGTTGGGCTGTGGTGGGGACCATTAGTGCTCTACGTTCTACCCTGCTCCCCACACAAGAGCCATGTCCTGAGAGGAAGAAGGGGACCTTTTCAACGAAGCTGCAGGTGGCCCTCAGGAAGGACATGGGGTGGGCACTGATGGCATCTGCTACAGTAATTTAGATTAAATAATAGGATATAATTTTAGGTTACTTTGGTGTTTACTAAATTAGTAGAGGGTTTAGACCAATTTATCGATAGCATCGTAGCATCCCATGTTCCCCCCATCTACTTATACTAATTGGATAGAAAGGTGGATTATTGGAGAGCAACCTGCTGGCTTCCTGTCTACCTTGGAAGGAAACTACAAATGACATGGCGATTTCAAGGTTGAAAGGCGTAAGGCCAATTACAGTAGGAATATGTATGGATTAGTAACATAGGTTTAAATGGGTAGCCTTGGCCTATATCAATAGAGAGACATGGGCTTTGAGGTGGGACTGAGGACCCTGGGTAGGGAGGGGTCTGGGTAACACCCTAAGGCTTCATATATTGGAGCTCCAGCTGATTCCAGAACAACTCACTGTTTAGCACCAGCAGCGCAGGGGTGCTCAGACATGGTATCATCAGCTCACGTATACGATCCCCAAAATACCTTCCACAAAAGTTTTTAAAAATCACGCTATTTAACCAATTCCATGCTCCCTTCTTCAATAAGTTTGAGGTGTGACAGAAGGTTAGCCTGCAAATCTGATAGCCAACAGGGACCATTGTTTCCCATGGTCAAGGAAGATGAAATCCTTTTCACTTCAATTGGTGTACTATTGTTTCTGGACCAACTGAGAACTAGAAAAAAATCAGGAAAAATATGGGAACTGTTTTCTGAAAACATTGAGAGCTATGAAGTCAGTATCTGGGAGGGAAAATTCTTAAAGTTGTAGGTTTTCATCCTCCCATATTCTACCCTTTCCAGCTTCTTCCACTCTTATGTTGGCATCATTTCCAAATAATCTACCTGCATACAAATGCTTGTCTCAGTTCTTCTCTTTTGAATTCCATGTCAGGACACCTGAGAAGTAGCAGTGGAGCATGAGGAGACAGCAGGTAGCCAGAACCTTCATAAAGTCAGAGCAGCTCTTCTCTTGGTGCTTCTTCTGGGTGAGCGGAACGACAGAACACACACCTTCTTTTTAACCCCGATACAGAGCCAGTCTCTGAAACCTGTCAGGTGTCACCTCCTCTGCACAACACATCCCTCTCCTCCGGCAGTTTCTACTATGACCATCACGGGCAGGGTTTCATCCACCACACCCACCACAACACTGTGGCCTCCACAGCTACTATCTGTCCCCCATCCATGCACATGCCACTGCCTGACCAATCTTCCAAAAATAGAGGATCAAAATTAATGTTTTTACTGATACATATAACACACACAGAAAACCACATAAAGGAAATGAATGGCTTAATTCATGATTATAAAGCAAACACTATTGTAACCACAGTCCTTGCCAGCACTCCAAACCCTACCATGTGCCCCTCCCAAACACAATCTTCTTCCCTTGAGTTCCTCTTTTCCTTCTTTATTAGCATTACAGGCATGCATCCCTAAATACTATGGTTTGCCAGTTTTTAAAAAAATGTATTTTGGGTCTTTTAACTTATAGGTTGACAGTCTGTCTGTATATTTCTCAGCAGTATAGGTGAAAGAACCCAGATCTTTTGTTCTGCAGAGTCCCCCCAAGAGTGGATTTTGCTGACCGCCTTCCCGACATGGCTGGACATGTTCTCTGTCTCCTCAAATTCCTGTAATCTGGTAGTTGGATGCAAAATATATTTTTCCTCATGTCATGTCCTTGTTTAGGAAACCATCAGCTACCCTAAACTCCTCTACCTGGCTCTTAGGTGGAGTTGCAATGAACTCATGAATGCAGGTGGGCTTCACCCACCGGCCAAGAAAGGGTTTTCACTTCCACTAACACATGGTGCTCGTTTGGGGAAAGGGACTCAGGAAACACATGCAGGAAAGTATATTCACTTCCACATATATGACACACTCCTTCTCTTCATTTTCTCCCTGTGTTCTCCCTTCCAATGGTGTCTGAGGTGAGAATACCCTCCCTCCCTTCTTGCCTCCGCATGTGGCATCCTCATCCTGCCCCAAGCTCCATGAAATCCTAGCAGGGCTCACTCACTTCATGTTCCAGAATAATGGTCACCCAAAGATGCCCCCACCCTGACCCCTAGGCCTGCAGACCCTGTGAATATATTACTTTACCTAGCAAAGAGACTTTGCAGAGGTAAGTGAGAGTATGAATCTTGAGATGGGGAGGGGATCCTGGATGCCCCAGGTGGGCCCAATTTAATCACATGAGTCCTTAAGAGAGGGTAACCTTTCTTGGCTAGAGGAAGAGAGACTAAAAAATACAAGAGTCAGAAAGATGCACAATTGCTGGCTTGGAAGATGGAGGAAGGGGCCGTGAGCCAAGGAAAGTGGGCAGCCACTAGAAGCTGGAAAAGGTAATAGATTGTCCCCTAGAGTCTCCAAGTGGTAACACAGCCCTGCCAATACCTTGATTTTAGCCCAGTGAGACCAGTGTTGGATTTCTGACTCACAAAATTGTACAATAATAAACCTGTGCTGTTCAAGCCCTCGATTTTGTATTAATTTGTTGCAGCTATAGGGAACTAATATTACATCCAATTTGGCTCTGAGGCCCACCTGCAGCCTGAATCCACATGGGTGAAAGTATGAGTCACATGCTACATCACCCTACACCCCATGACTGGTCCAGTGCAGACATCAGAAGTGTTCAATAAAATTAGAGTGAAATGGGGGGTTATCAGGAACTCTGTTAAGAAATGAACACGAAAGTGATTTAATGACAAATTAAAGTTTATGCAATGTATTCATCTTTGTTGTATTTCTCAGACACCAGGTGAACCAGTATTTGGATATGAGATCACAAACCACCAGCTTTGTGACCTGAGACAAGTTTTGAAGCTTTATAAGCCTCAGTTTCCATATTTGTAATATGGGGGTCACCATGCCTTCTTCACTACAGTATGAACTTGGCAAGTGGTAAGAACACAATGAATGAGTAACTATAACGTTAATAATAACCCATAAATATTTTTTAATATTTGCATTTAAACAACTATTTCTAAATTGTCGTTGTTTTAAACCCAAACTATTCCTTAAAAAAAAAAAACCCAAACCATTATTAATTGCCAACTTTGTATGAGATACTCTGGGGAATTCAAAGATATCATTCATTCTTCCTTGTAATCAGTGTGTCATCTTGAAGTATCACACGGACATAAATGACTACAAATCAAGGCAGTTGGAGGTAAGTGCCCCAGCAGAAGTGAAGAATGAGAGGAACTCGAGGGAGAGTGTTTACTGAACATGGAATGCAGGGCACTGCTAGGAAGGGAGGGTGCCCCAGACTACCAAGTATTAAACTGCACAGTGTTACTCCTCAAACACAGTCAATTTCCAGTTTAAAAATTTCTATCAAATTCACAGACTATAGAGCTGTTCTGAGCAATGCACCACAAACAGCAAAGTGAAAAAGGTATCACATCACAGTGTTTCTAAAAATACTTTCTCATTAATTTATTTGTGCCTTAGTGAAGAGTGTGTTTATAAAAGAAGCATTCTACTTTTTACCTCGGGTTGACAATTGACTTGAAGTAATTGGAACCCTCATTAACTAGAAACCTCCTTACTCAGTAATCTACTTTTGGCAAAAAGAGGAGAAAATGCAGGAAAACACATGAATTTTAGCACATGGCTCTAGTGTAGTGCAGATTCTACTCAATCTTCTACACACTTAGCTCTCTAAAATGAAGATGTGTGTTCAGAATGATGACTAAGGCCTTGTGGTTAAATTTTTTCAGGTGAGATATCAGTTTTATATATATCTGTATCTATATCTATATCTAGATATTAATTTCAACTTGCTCTGGCTGGGTAGCTCAGTTGGTTAGAGTGTCTTCCTGATACAGCAAGGTTGCGGGTTTGCTCCCTGGTCAGGGCCCATAAGAGAATCAACTAATAAATGCATAAATGTGTGGAATAACGAATTGATATTTTCCTGTCTTTCTTCCTTCATCTCTCTAAAGTCAATAAATAAAATTTTAAAAAAGGATCTACCTATGAATACATAAATAAGTGAAACTACAAATTGATGTTTCTCTCTCTCCTTCCCTCTCTCTAAAATCAATAAATAAAAATTAAAAATTTCAACTTATGTTCCTGCTAACAGGGCTTTCTGGCTAATCCTTAGCGAAAAATGAAAATTTAATATAGTGGAACAGCTCCTTCCTGAGGCATCCTAATTGAGTGTTATTGTACCTAACAGAAATGTTCATATGTGATGGTTACTTAAAGGGAGACTTCAAAATGAAAATTTGAGTAAAATCCTCTTAGTATTTCTGAAGTTATGGATCTGTCTTAAAATTTCCTATCTAAAATCAATTCTGCCCTCCTAGTAATAATCAAAATGTAAAGTGTGATAATTTTATATTTAAGAGCATGTTTATATTTCTTCAAGTTTTCAAGTTACAATGCATACCTATCTCTACAGTAAGTGTCCCTTGACAAAACGCATGCTGAAGATGGGATAGTGTTTGAGCACACTTTCCCCTCATTTTCTTTTTACCTTAAATTGCACCCAACTTTATAGTATTTGGGATATGTACAAACTTTACGCTTTGTATTTGTGATTTAAAAAGACAAACCAATCCTCTCAGCCACTGGGAGATGGATTTCATGGGTCTCTAGCCTGTTTTTTTTGTGTGTGTTTTTTTTTTTTATCTCAAGAGGTAAAGAGTAGGTACTTAGGTCTTTGGGTAAGAAATTATCAATTATCACCTTAAGGTTCATGTTTCTGCCCCTTATACTTTTTAAGGTAATGTAGATAAAAAGAAATTCTGAAAACTGCAAGTCCACCACAATATAGTTTGAAATTCTTACAGCGAGCTCATAAAGACCTCTTTTTAGGTCTCTTCACTAATGCTCTGTTCCCTTTGGCAATTCATAAAGGTGTGGGAGTTTGGGCCATCATTAAAGATCAATTAAGTGCCTGTCCGCTAACGGGTATGCAGGAAGAGCTGCGGGGACTACAGAGAAAAGTCAGACTTGGTCCCTGCCCTCAGGGGGTTTATATCATGCTAAGGTGGGTGGTTCAGCTAAGGAGCATTAAGGCTCATTACACTAATGAAATATTTAGAGCACCAATAGCTACTTTTCCAGCAGAAAGTCAGTTGAGGGCAGGAACTGTGACTTGCTCAGTTCTACCTCCGTAGAGCATTCTCTATGCAGTAAGTTGGCGATAAATATTCATTAGATTTAACTGCATGTACGAAAACAGAACTGTTTATCCCTCACAAACCAGTTATCCCCACTTGTCTGTTTCTGATATTGGCACCATCATCTTTGCAGCTCCCCACATCAAAATGCTTAGGTTATGTTTGATGCCCGTTCTCCTTTGCCCTGCACATCCGATCCACTGTTGATTCCTGGTGAGCCTTTTATCTCAATTTCTCCTAAACCTTTTTTCACCATAGTTTGGGTTATTACCTAAGTAATGCAAACTCCTATCTGTTAAACATTCTTTGGTGAGTGCACCCAATGAGTTTCCCTGCTGCCAGGCCCAAACAATGTCCACACATTGCGTACCTCCCCAGGACCCTCTCCCTGCAATGGGTCTCCTCTGCTCCCTGGAGGCAGCTGGGGCATTCCCTGTTCCCATGAGTCCTCCCACATTCCCCCTCTCTGTCCTCAGGGTTCTAAGCTTCCTCCACTGAGAATGTCTTCCCTGTCTGTCTCCACATTTCAAAATCCTATAGTCTGTAACATTCAGGGGATTTAGTTGCAAGAAGAGCAAGTACTTCCAGCTACCTTAAGTAGAACAGAAATTTACTGGAAGGATAACGAGTAGCCTGCAGTGGGGCTGGAAAGGCTAGGAGAAGAGGGAAGAACTAAGCATTTTAATGACCTCTGTTGGAAAATTCTGGGTCACCTCTAGCAAGACCAAACTGAATTTCATCCTCCCTCCTCTGTGCCACCCTCTTCAGTTTCAAAGTCCTGAGTGGGAAGGCTTATTGGCCAGTCCCAGGCCATTTACTCTTAAGGGTCTTCTGAAAGTGGAGAGATGGAGGACCCCTCTGTCTCCTGCTAAGGTCAGGCAGGGGTCTCCCTAAAACCAGAGGGAGGGCTGGAGTCAGGGCAGCCAGATTATGGTAGCTTCCCACTGCGTCATCTCTCAAGGTTCCTTTCTAATGCCATCGCCTAAAACTTAATGCCACTTCTGATTCTCAGAACATGTTTTGTTTGGTACTTTTCATATTTAGCTTTATGTTATAGTTATTTGTATATTGGTCTTATATTTCCTCCAAGATTAAAAACTCAATTTCTCCTGAATTGATTCTTATGCCTTCTGCTGTCAGAAAACTTCTGAGGAACTGTGTGGGCAATGAGGAAACTTAGGAAGTTCTTGAACAGGGGAGGCACAAGATAGAAACAATTTTTAGGAAGATCAGGAAGCTGCTGATATCCAATATAAATTTGGGGGTTGGGAGGAAGTGAGTAAATAGGAGACCAGGTGGAAGGCAGTGGGTACCAGAGCTTTGGAGTCAAGTATATGCGGTTCTGATTCCAGCTCCTTAACTTACTGTTTTAGTTTTTTTTTAACGTGTAAGACATGATATTATTAACTATCATGCATGAATTAGAGCCGGTATATGTAAAGAGTTCAAAAGAAGTACATTATAAGTATTGTTAGTAATCATGTAAAAATTAGGATGTGGCACTGGAGATGGAGAGGGAAGTGCAAAGAGATATTTAAGAATCACCAACAGCCCTGGCTGGTGTAGCTCAGTGGATTGAGTGCGGGCTGGGGACCAAAGGGTCCCGGTTCGATTCCCAGTCAGGGCACATGCCTGGGTTGCAGGCCAGGTCTCCAGTGAGGGCCATGTGAGAGGCAACCATACATTGCTGTTTCTCCCTCTCTTTCTCCCTCCCTTCTCCTCTCTCTAAAAATAAATTTTAAAAATCTTAAAAAAAAAGAATCACCAACACTCAGAATCATAAAGATTAAGATTGAGAGGGATCCCAAGGTCATCTAGAGCCCTCTCCTCACTGTGCCTGGGGAGAGTTCGGAGAATGGGAAGGAAGAAGTGAATTGTAGTGAGTTTTCTCCCAGAAGCTGAGGTGCGTGGTGGTCTATTGGCCAAACGTGAGACTCTGGGAGGAGGAGTTAGTTTGGGGAAGAGAATACGTTTCATTCTGAATGTGCTGAGTTTGAAGGAGAGATGAGAAGCCAGGCAGAGGGGCAGCAGATATGCTAGGGAGCTTCCTAAGGCTACAGACCTGGGAGGTAATAACTAAACACCCAGGCTGGAAGCATGCAAAACATGATCAACTCTCTTTAAAATAAAAATGTACATATCAGAATAAAAACAAAGGGCCCAAACTGCTTTGGGATATTACTGATAGAAGTTTGGAGGACAACGTGCCCTACAAAAGAAAGAGATGGGGGGGGGGGTCAGAAAGGTAGATAAATGAAAGATAACCAAATTTCGGGAAGTAGCAGAAATGCCACATGCTTCAGAAAATTGTAGGATAAAGACTGAGAAAGAGACTTTGGGTTTTAGATAGAGAATATCTTTGGTCACTTTACAAAGAATCAGAGAAGGAAAACCTGGATCAATGTTGTTATACCTATTTTGAATAAACTAATTTAAAATTGGGCCAGACCATTGACTATACTTCTGCTTTCCTTTATCAGCAAGAAAGGTTTTCACAAAAGGACGGACTGAGATAGCTTCTTTTCCAAGGTCAAAAGAATGAGGCTGTCCCCATTCCTTGCTCTTGGACCCATCCCTGCTCAGGACAATGCACTTCCTTCCAGCTAGTGACTTGTTGAGTACTGCCAGAGAATGTGCCAGGGGCTTGCATAGGAGCTAGGTAAATATTATCTCCCTGTTCAGATTTCGGATAGGTTAAGAAAGGTTCTACACTTGAAGAAGTAGATAGTCAAGTACTTGTGACTTTAAAGTTATACTGGCTCTAGTTGCCCTCCTCTGGTACTTCCTTTTGGGGACAAGGCAGGGATAAGTGATTCCAATGATACTGCTATATCACCTGGGTAAATTATTATCTTAATAATGAGAAGCCAGGAGCCTAAGAAAGGATCTCATTAACATGGATCCGGCTATTCTGCCAGGAAATCAGAGTCATTTGAATAGCAGGATTTCCTTCTGGGAAGCCATATGGGAAATAGATTGCAGAACAGACATCTGGATGCATGTGCCTGTGAAAGCGAAGCTTTCCCTTTCCTCTTGGGGTTAATATTTCAAGTTCGTTTATAGGTAAGCCACTACGTGTGATCAGGTGACCAGACCAGTCCCACTACTGGTGACAATACTAGAGACAACTCCTTCCGGGGCCCACATTCCTGCAGCTCCTCACAGGATTCTGCCCCGTGGTTGTGCTTCTTCTGAACTCCACCCATGGGAGGCAGCAGAGGTCGGGTTTCCTTTCCTCCTCTTCAGAAGAGCTTCCGACAAGAATGTTGGAGTAAAAGTGTCTGGTTGAGAAAGTAAATAGAGAGAAGGCAAATAAATAAATATGCCCCCAAGCAATTACAGAGAGGAAGTGACATTTTTATGGAGTCACTTTTCTGATGGACAACAGGCCTGCTTTGCTGAGAGTGCCGTGGGAATACTTCCGGGAGGGGGGCGGTTGCCAAACTACTGGAGCGTCGAGATAAGAAAATCGAACAAACAAAAAGGGGATGGGAAGACCACCCACCGGTCACGGGAGGCTGGAAGTTGTGGTCTTTATTTCTTCTTTTTCCCTTCGCCCCACCCTTGCCTCCCACTCCCCGTGCAAGTCGTTTTAGGAGTGGGGACCCTTTCCGCCCCTCGGCTCCCACCCAGCGCTGCGCTCCAGGAGGCCGGGCGGCCGCGCGTCCAGCTAGCTGACCGACCCGAGCAGGGCCCTGCCCTCCTGAGCTCCGGCCGGACGCCTGAACAGCCTTCGCGCCCCTAGGTGGGTCTGTGCCCGCGCTGGGCGGGCGGCCCCTGGGCGGTGTCAAGGCGCAGCTGGGAGGAGCGGCGGGAGGAGGAGGAGGAGCGAGCAGGGGCGGGCGCCGCGCACCGGGGGAGGGGTCGCCGTCGCCGCGGGGTTCGTCAGGCCGGAGCCGCGCGGCCGAGCAGGCGGCGGGGAGGCTCGGCGCGGGAGGCTCGCGGCGCCCGGGCCGGCGGGGTCCGGCCGGGCCGGCAGCGTCCGCCGAGCGGCAGGAAGAGGTAGCGGAGCAGACAAAGAGCGGCGCCTGGGAGGGCGCGGCCGCGGCCCCGGGACCCGCGCCGCTGCCCTCCGGCCTCGGCTGGCGGTGGGCGGGAAGGTAAGCGCTGCCGGAGGGCTCCGGGCGGGGGCTGCAAACTTGGGCCGCTCGGCGGAGTTGGAGCGCGGCGGGCTCGCGGGGCGGGGCGCACACGAGAAGGGGCCGGGGAACCGGTCCCTTCCGCGCCCCACCAGTGCCCTGGGCCCTGCCGCGGCCTGGCCCCGTGGCATCGGGCTGCCGGCACCTCCCGACTCCGCACCTTCCCCCCGCCAGCCCGGCGCCCAACCCCCGGGAGCGGTTGCTAGGCAGAGGGGCGCCGCCGAGGGCACGGGCGGGAGCGAGGGCCTGGTAGGCGAGTTTCCGAGACGGGAGACCCCCGCGCGCTGGGAGCGTCCGGCCTGCGGGCTGGCGGCGGGCCCGGAGCCCTACATGGGACGATGCACTGGCCGAGGTTGCGGGTGCGCGAGCCCCTGGGAAGAATAACCGTGAGTCGCCCAGTCCCAGCGCAGG
Organism: Micronycteris hirsuta; assembly: GCA_004026765.1. Classification (NCBI taxonomy): domain Eukaryota; kingdom Metazoa; phylum Chordata; class Mammalia; order Chiroptera; family Phyllostomidae; genus Micronycteris; species Micronycteris hirsuta. The sequence goes on from PVJI01007995.1 coordinate 26,660, forward strand.
GACGCGGGAGGCCGAGCGCGGTCTGCCGAACTTACTGTGTTTATTGGAACTATTTATGATCCTTCACAAAGGTAATGTCACGTCGCATAAAGGAGATTCTCGCCTGACGAAGGCGCTTTGTGCCGGGTCTCAGGCTCTGTGTCCTGTCCCAGATTTACAGGATTCATACAACCACCTAAAACAAAGTTTCTCAGTACACTCTGCCCTCGGTTTATTCGGGGCAATTTAACCACCAAGTGGTTCTGGGAGAAATTGGTGTGTGACTTTTAAGACATTGACTGGAACTCTCGTGTGAGTGCAGTTAGCCTGTAATTCTGTGGAGGGGTTTAATTTGAAGAACGCTTTAATTTGTGCACAATAACGATCGTGTTGGAAGGTCTGCGAAGCATGCTGGGGGTCACTGGCTGTTGGACATCAAGCTCCTGACTTGAGCGTTGTAGCAACTTTAGGGACAAAGCAGGAACGTGTGTGGAGTCCGCGCCTGCCTCTTCAAGACAATTCAGTTGGCAGTTTCCCCTTTATTTGGCTTTGTTTATTTTGCCAACAGGTTTAAGGCTGAGTCTGCCAAGTTTGCCTCTGGGGTGATGGGGTGAGCAGACCCCAGTGCTAGGGCTGAGGGGCCTAAACCCTCACGCAGGCCCATTCTGTCCTCAGACCCAAAAGGAAACTGAACGGAGGGAGGCCCGTGGGCGTGGCTTGTCTGGGTCGCGCAGGTAGGGGAAACCCTTCCTGTTTCAGGCCCAGCTCTGGCTTCTCTCCAGCGTCTCCGAAGGGATTTTGTTAGGAATGAGAGTAATTTGGGGTGACTTATTTAGATGTCACTAGCAACAGTGCTTTTCAAGCCTTAAAATGACTAAAAGTGAAATTAACCTGGACTGCTTTAGCCTATCACAACAGATCTAAACTTTGTTTCTGAACACTCCTTTAAGTCACTTACCTAGTGTTCATAGATAAACTAGTAAATTAGTAACAGGATTCAAGCACCTGAGGCGTTTATATAAAGAGAATGGCAGTCGGTGGACGTGTGTAATAGAAATGAAGTTCCTTCCGAGGCTGCGCTGGAGATGCAGTTTTTAGGTTTTTGGAACAGAGGTTTCCGGGAAACAGGTGCTAACCATGCTTGTGAAGCAGTGACAAGGCGAAAACCCTACCTTAATATTTCTCTCCTTGAGGTTGGTTAGATGTAGTTTTGATGGAAGAAGGTGGCAGGATCTTAATGGTCTTCCCGCTGCAGCTACTTGAGGCTGAAATTGAGAACTTTAAGCAGTAGTAAGCTTCTGGAGGACCTTGACTCAGCTTGCTTTTCTGGAGGCCCCACCAGGGCTCAGAGCTTCTCAGTTGCCACATAAACACTCACCAGGATTGATCATAGAACAAAGGATGAAATTAGGTGGCAAATTGCCATCCAGACAGTTGACTTGCTGCACCACTCCCTCTGTTCACACTTGTGGAGAAACTAGCTCTTTTTAAGTGGGCGGGGCTGGTTTAAGGTGCATTCCAGGTAGCTGTCTCAGTTTTCAGGCTTTGTGTTCTGCTTTATAATGTATCACGTACTTAAATTCTCTTCATCCTGCTCTTTTGCACCCTGCCACATTCCCAACCTCTGTCATTTGCATTGGCAGGGTTATCAAGGGTTTCCCACAAACAGATACATACGCAGTATTTGAAAAAAGAGCTACACCCACATTAAATACACCAGAAACTTTCCTTGCATGTGCACAAATTGGATAACCTTTTAAAATACCGTAAAGACTCCCCGATTGCCTGAACAACCTGAGTCCTTTACTTGCTCTCTCGCATTAGGTTAATTTGCCTTGGCGAGATGAGGCTATGCTGCTCTCTGGGACCCGTAGGCTGACTAACCTGCAGTGTGCTCTGGGGAAAGGGCTGTGGGCATCTGTCTCTGCCTTCAGAAGGCAGAAAACGAGGCTGACTGGCTGAAAAGCTGGAGATTGCTTGCAGGGACTGGGAGGGCAGTGGTCGATGTTTGGAGAAACCAGTAGTAAGCTAACTTTTTTTCCCCCACAGATGAACTGGAAACTCCCCAGAACTCACCCTTGAGGCTTAGGAAATTAGTTTTCCCATCTGGAGGGTTTGCAAATGGGACTTTCAAATTGTTTCTCTTTCCTAAAATGAGTGATGGAAACCCTTCATAGCGTGTTTTCAAAGGGCCTAAGCTAAAAATGATACCACGTAGCATGTTGTTGAATGCTTGAGTTAAGGCAACTTAGAAGGAGGTCAAGATAGCCTTTTAATGGGTTATCAAAAATATGCTGCTAAAGTAAAAACAGTTTCTTATTTCTTTATGCCGCTTTAGTAACACAGTTTTAAAAATTAGACTTTTTTCCTGTGTTTTACTTTGAACCAGTCTCAAAGTATGCATATTTATGAAGGTATAATCAACATTAGCAAGTTATACCCGTCCCCTAACTCACACACACACGCACACCGGGGTTGATCACAGTCTGCCCTGAGGTTTCTTTGTGTTTGTACCATATACACATGGATGCCCAACAAATCCTGATTGAACAAATGAATATTACATTCTGAGCCCGTTGACTTATTATTAGGGCTTTAGGTTCCTATTGAGAAGGAATAATAAATGACCCCCAGAATCCTTGTACCTGTGATTAGAGCCTCTTTGACGTGGTGAAAGTCTTTGTCCCCAGGATATCCAGATAATGGGAGAATTTGGTCTGGTGGCTTCTCTATTTGGTAAATTCTGTCAAATGGATCACTTTTGTCCTTAACCTAAACTTAAAAAAAAAAAAGAGACAAATATACAAAAGTAAAACAAAAACCAAACCCAACTGTATAACCTGCTGATGGGTTTGCTAAGTACGTTACTTTTCAGTAGATGGCCCGTCTGTCCCTGTTAACCTGAACTGGAAACTCTGGGCAAAATATTGTTATCCTGGCCTGGTAAGTTAGTTATTTAGTGTCACCTTACTTTCTACCTTTTGTATTTTAATTTTTTTTAAGAAAAAAAGCTTCAGGTGCACTCAGAATTTAAATATTTGCAATTTACTCTTTTGAGACAGTTTTGGAAAATGGATGGTTTTGCTGGTCAGTGGTTAATAAAGATCTAAAATGCCATAGATAAAAATTAAAGCTAGTGTGGTAAATTATAGTTCACAAATTGCTTTTCACATACGCCATCATATTTAATATGTGAAATGACTTGGTAAAATTGGCTCCAGCCCTTATTTCAGCATGAGGAGACTAGAGCTCGGAGAGTGCCAAGGATGACAAATCTTGAACTTGGGTAAGTCCTTTCTTTGGCACCCTGTACCCCGGCTAAGCAGGCATCAGATAAGGGACACCAGAATGGTGCTGGGTAGCTATTTTTATGAGGCTACTGATCTACTAGCATGTCCTGATGGAGCGGCATGTCATAGCCTCGTGCCTTTGCTGTGTTGCAGATGTGAGCGCATGTCAGTGGCAGCAGATTCTACATTTCAGTTGACTCATTGAAGGTGAGCTGTTTCAGGGGAGCAGACAGGAGCAGGTTCGGTGAACTTTTGTCTTCCACTGTTAGGAGCCAGCAAGTTGAAGAATGCTTATTCCTGTTTAGTGTGCCCCTTGGTGAGCTTGGGCTGCCATCACAGAGCACCGTAGACTGGCTGTAAAACAGAAATCTCTCTCTCACAGTTCTAGAGGCTGGAAAGTCATAGACAACTCCAGCTCAGATGTGTATGTTCATTCACAATTCATTCATTCAGTCACTCTGTCATTCGTATGAATTATCCAACTTTTTACTGATAATTTCCACCTACAAGTCTGAGTGGCACAAGCTGTGTACACCATCTTCTGACTTGCTAGTCTTCTCAGTGCCCCATCATCTATTCAACTTGGTCATCCTTGAATTCTCCCTCACCTCCTCAGTCTAAATCGTACTGATTTTACCTCCAAAAGATCTCTTACATCTCAGCCCTGCTGTGCATTTTATTTATTCTCTCACTTGGACTGTCAGAATAACCACTAACCACTCTTCCCAATTCATTCTGCTCACTGTACCTTAATATTCAGGTCTGGCCATAGCCTACATTGGTGGCTCTCTGTTGCCCTTAGATCAGTGTCCCAAGTCCTCGGTGTTCTCTCGGCTTCAAGATATGCACTGAGCCACTACAGTCACCTGTGGTTACACACTAAACAGCAGTTTGCTAATTGTGATAACAAAATGCCAAAGTTTATAATCAGATTATCTGACTCAGTGTTTACCCCTTGTAATGATGGCAGCGCAGCCATCTACAGCTGTGTACCTCGCACCCTGAGCCCCTTATGGCAGGAGAGAGACTGAGTGTGCACAATGCTGTGTGTGTGTTTCAGGGTGGAGTGCTTGGTTGTCAAGAGCACTGCTGTCCCACTGAAATGTAACAAGAGTCACAAATGTGAGCCACTGATGTGATTTTAAATGTCTTAGAAGCCACATTAAATATGTAAAAAGAAACAAGTGAAATTAATTTTCACAGTATATTGTTTTACCCAATAAATTAAAATATTTTTATTTCTATATGTAATCAATTTAAACAGTATTGGCGAGATAATTCACATTGTTTTATTTGTGTGAAGGCGATGGAGCGGCTCACGCCCCACGCGGACGGCACACGCATGCCCCGCCCTCCGTTTGCGGCGTTCAGGGGCCGCCTGCCGGCGACTGCGGCTCTGTGCATTTTATATGGCTTTAGCTTCGTTTATTCTGTGTTTTCCGAAGGTAAGATAGCTAAAAAAGGAGTAGTGGAAACAGCTTGAAGTAAGAATAATTACCAGTATTATTATTCTTTAATGATAAAGGTATAATCTATGTAGTTGTAAAGAATAATGTGATATTTCATGCACCCAGTTTTAGAGTACTAAAATCAGATTTGGTTACATATAATGAAAATACCTTCTACATTTTACAGATATTTTAAAATATGTTTTTAATTCTACAGATTAAATTATCACTGTAAAATAACTCACTTGGGTATTGGTATTCAACTTATGTCTGGTACATGTTAAGTTCCTAATACAGAAGCTAAAATTACATATTTTCTTTAGTGATCATTAGATTCTCCCCTAACACACACCCATATCACACATTGTAATTACTGTTCTCAGTATTGTACAAAAAATAGTAACTTTCTGAAGCCTCTCAAAAATTTAGTGTGGTTCCTTTATAGATCAGGACATGGAAGAGACATAGCATGTTATCTTACCTGCGGTCACAGCTAGGATTGTAAGATTCCATAGCAGATCTGTAACTCAAACTCAGACTGACTTCGGAGTCTCCTCGAAGCTAGGCCACCATCTCTTCAGTAAGCTGTGTCTGAAAATACATAAACAGAACTATGAACTTGTACTATGGTACAAGATTTGAGAAATATTGATGGGAAGTCATGGATCAGGAGTGGAACCCTTCCACTCAGCCAAGAGGCGGAGGAAACCCTGGACTTTGGACGAACTTGACCAGTAATTGAGCTACTCCAGTGGTCCTGCAGGAGTAGCTGTGGAGGCTCACGGGGAGCATTTGAACATAATTGACCTCGCTGCTTCTCTCTCCCGGCCCCTCCTTCCTGCCTACCACAGACTCATGGTCCTCAAAGGGGCCGCCTCTCCATCTCTGAGATGGCTATTGGCACTCCCTGGAGGGCTCCTTAAACCTCAGGTCGCTGGACCCACCCCAGAGTGTGTGATGAAGAGTCTGGAGTGGGACCTGGGAATTTGCTTTTCTGATGAGTTCTCAGGTGATCTGTGTGGGAGAGGCTCCACCCATTGAGAGCTGCTGCTGAGGGATTTGCGTAATGATTGGGTGACTGAAGAGGTTTTCTGCTTTGTAGTAATAGCATTTAATTTGAGACCAGCCTGCAACCCTGCTGTGCAGGTACTATGCTATAGGTCTTTGTGGTTATGCCCTTTCATAAAGAGCTGTGAATGGGTCCCCACCCTGTCTCCACCACCATGGAGACTGAAGCACCAAGAGTGAGTGTGGGAGACCCTTGGGGAGGCCGTTTGTAGCTGCAGCTGTTTTTTCTTAACGAGCTACTGTTAGTAAAGTGAAGGTGGGTGGGTAGGTGCTTGCAGAAAACCTGGGAGCCCAACACATCAGACCTTTTTCCTTTGTGTTTCTATGACATCTTTGCAGGTCCTGAAGCAGCTTTCAGGGGGGTCCTGAAGATCCCCAAGTGGCTTTGGAAATGTACTTCTCAGGTCATGAGAGAGGCCAGGTCAGTCTCAATCTGGATTTTTGAAAGATGACTATTACAAGGTTCTAGTGGGACCTTTGACCATGGCTGCATTCCAAGTGAGTTTTGTAGTGCCAGATCATCCTAATCCTACCCTTCTGTTTTTGGAAGATTCTTGGAGTCATCAAAGTGTTGGGCAGCCTTCCCCTGGAGCAGAGGGACCTGAGATACAACCACGAGTCCAGTGCTTCTGCTGGGGGAGGCTGCTGTGTGTCCCAAGACGTAGGGACACGGTGGTTTTCAGATGGGCTACCACTTGCGTAGTTTCTTTCAATTCACAGGCTTAGATTTGCAGTGAAGCTGCTTCTCATGTGGCCACCTCTGTATGTGCAGCATGTTTCAGGAGGAGTAGCAGCAAAAATTCATTTTCTTCAACTTAGGAATTCCCCGAGCAATGGTGGGGCAGCCACGAGTTAGAAATGTTCAAAGAAGGTAAGGTCCTAGTGAAATGCCTAAAAAGGCACCAGTGTTCATCTGGCAGGACAAAGCTCATCAGTGTCCAGGGTGATTTTCCTTAAGGGACGTGCCTCAGTTCAATGTCTTATGAATTTTGGCTGAGTTTTTAAGGATGTCTGCAAGTCAACAAATATTTGAATTGTGCCACTTAGAAGGAGGCCGGCTATAGAAGAGCAGCTTGCTCTCTTTCCCTCTTCCCAGCTGTGTTCATTTCAAGACCAGTCACTTTCAAAGCTTGTATCCCTGTTTTCAAGTCTGTGTGTTAGGTAGAGGTCTGGATTGGTGATAAACAACTCTCTCTGAGTGATGGATGCCAGCTTGGGGACACTGACATAAAATCTGTGAGCTGCTTGAGTATTTTTAAGAGAGCAAGAAATAACAAGGAGTCAGGGAGTTGTTATATAGACAGTTTCAGGAAATTTGATATAGATGAATAGTGAAACTATTCAAACTTTTTTTTAAGAAATGTATTTAGGAGCAGAACCTGGTGAGACAGATATAAAAACAGGTTTTTCTTTTGGGTTTCCCCTCTGGGTTTCACATTTGTACTCCCCCGCCCCCAACCATTTATCTTAAACCCGTCTGTTTACCATCTGTCTTCATTATCTGCACTCACATGGCTTTCCCTTCACATGTTTTAGTTATTGCCTTCTTTGGACCTGCCTAGCTTGTGTTTAGAAGTTCTCCTTCCTTTATTAAGCCATCTTTCTTGCTTCATTCCCTTCTTGTAGTTTCCTTAGTAGGTCTGTTTTCCATGATTCAGTAGACATGACCCAATGGTGTCTCTAAAGAACTCTGACATTACTCTCTACAAAAGGGGGAGAATGGGAAACAGACACCCTGCAGTCAGAACTCTCGTTTTGATGTGTACCTGGGTGGGACTGGAGTTCAGTTGGTCCATCACAGATTCAGACTCTAGTGTGTAATTTGTTATTGCTTAACCTTGACTCAGCCCTAGTCAGGAAAGCTGAGTCCACCTTCCAAAAAAAAAAAAGAAGTAGATTCTCTTTTCATTAATGTCTCAGGTCCATGAGGGTTATGTGTTGAAGGAAAAAATATGTCAACATACTGCTCATTAATATGTACAAATTCCCATTTATTTTTGGATCTTACTAGCTGTTAGGTTTGGATTAAGGAATAAAATTAGTTCACTTTTACAAGTACAAAAATACCTTTTTTAAAAAAATATATATTTTATTGATTATGCTATTACAGTTGTCCCATTTTTCCCCCTTTCTTCCCCTCCACCCCCTTACCCCCCCTTTCCCCACCCTTTAGTTTTTGTCCATAGGTCACACACATAAGTTCTTTTGCCACTGCATTTCCTATACTATTCCTAACCTCGCCCTGTCTGTTTTCTACCTCCCATTTATGCTACTTATTCTGTGACCCTCTCTCCCCCTCTCCCCCTACCACTCCCCTGTTGATATTCCTCCATACCTTATATAAATCCCTTTAACATTTCATACAATAAACGCTGGGTGATGATGAACTTCTTGAACTTGACCTTTTCTGAGAAGCACTTTATGTGCCCTTCCATTCTAAATGATAGCTTTGCTGGATAGAGTGTTCTTAGATGTAGGTCCTTGCCTTTCATGACTTGGAATACTTCTCTCCAGCCCCTTCTTGCCTGCAAGGTCTCTTTTGAGAAATCAGCTGACAGTCTTATGGGAATTCTTTTGTAGGTAACTGTCACCTTTTCTCTTGCTGCTTCTAGGATTCTCTCCTTATCTTTAATCTTGGGTAATGTAATTATGATATGTCTTGGTGTGTTCCTTTTTGAGTCCAACTTCTTTGGGGCTCTCTGAGCTTCCTGGATTTCCTGAAAATCCATTTCCTTCACCAGCTTGGGGAAGTTCTCCTTCATTATCTGTTCAAATAAGTTTTCAATCCCTTGGTCTTCCTCTTCTCCTTCTGGCAGCCCTATGATCCATATGTTGGGCTGTTTACAGATGTCCTGAAGGTTTCTGAGCCTCTCCTCAGTTTTTTGAATTCTTGTTTCTTCATTCTTTTCTGGTTGGATGTTTTTTCTTTCTGCTGGTCCACTCCGTTGATTTGAGTCCCAGTGTCCTTCTCATCCCTATTGGTTCCCTGCAGGTCTCTCATTTTCTTTATATTATCCTTCATTTGTTCAAGTAATTGCAATAATTTTTCGTCAAATTCTGTGAGCATCCTGATTACCAATGTTTTGAACTATTCATCTGATAGGTTGGCTATCTCTTCGTCACTTAGTTGTATTTTTTCTGGAGCTTTGATGTGTTCTTTCATTTGGGACATTTTTTTCCCTCGGTGGGCCTGTTACTTTAAGGGGCGGAGCATTAGGTGTTCTCGGGGGCGGGGAAACTCACAGTTGTTGTGTTGTGACGCTGCCTGTGGGGGCGGGACCGGAGAGAACAATGGCACTTGCTCCCCTCTCCGCACTTATGCTGCTTCCCACAAGCAAGTTGGGCCCTTCTTTGCTGGCTCTGGGGTGAGAGGGTGGGCCTGCACAGTTCCACGTTCCTGTGAGTCTCCCCAACAAACTGTCCTGTGAGGCCGGGAGTTCCTCCCGCCGCCACCTCAACTCCCACAGGTGTTTTCAATCCGTGGTTTGAGGTTTTATTTCCCCGCTTTGATGGGTTTCACCCTGCTTTTTCTCCCGGTTTGTCTGCTCGGTCCACCAGTCTCGCCCCCGCTGGGTCCGAGACTGGCCGCGCTTTGGTCAGGCGCACCCGTCTCAGCGTGCTGCGGCATTGCCAGTCCCACTCCACACACCGGGGTCTTGCTGCGCTGCGGGGGTCGCCACGCCTCTCTCCGCCCGGCTCCGCCCCGCTTACCAGACTGGATGAACGTGTCTTCTTTAACTCCTTGGTTGTTGGACTTCCTCTCCGTTTGATTTTCTGTCAGATCTGGCTGTTTTTATTTAATTAAATTGTTGTTTTTTCCTCGTTTGGTTGTGTGCGGAGGCACGGCGTTGTCCACCTACGCCGCCATCTTGCCGGAAGTCTTCCAAAAATACCTTTTTAAATGTTAACGTTTTAAAAACTTAATTGAGATTTGAACTTTCACTTTTGTATATAGATTATTGGTTCTCGACTGGGAGCAGTGTTGCTGATATGGACGTGTGGCCATGTCTGGAGAGACATTTTCTAAGTGTCCTGACGGGGGTGTGCGCATGGCCTCCCTGTGTGGCTGAGCAGTGTCACAGGGCACAGGCCGCCCCGAGCACAGGGTCACCTGGCCCCGTGCCTGTCTCTGCAGCCTTGATGGAGCAGAGTGCTGGTCTGCTTTGCTTAAACATCTACATACATTAATGACACATGTATTCTTCCACACTGTCACCTTTTTGGAGATTTTTTTTCCATTTTTCTCAATGTGAAAAATAATACCTGTTTAGAGAGCGAACCACTAACATCTTTGCAATTAAATGTGTAAAGGAGACGCTTTACTGTAACTGACTTAACTTTGGTTTATCTGTTATATTGTTAGTGATAAAGTATGGCATACATTGCCTTTTTATTTTCTATTTCATATTTGGATGATATAAATATGAAATGCTGATTTGTGGGGAACATGTAATATCTTGCTGAACTGTGATAAAAACTCTTTTCCCTTAGAATGTTCACTTACAAAGAAGTAATGTGGGCCCCTTATAAATTGCTTTTAATAAGTAATTGACTTCCAGTGTTTGGGCTAATCAAAGATCTGTTTACTTAGCTCAGAAACCTCACAATTGGTGACTGTCTATAGAAAAAACTATTTTCGTTATACTAAAGTTCATGAGTCTAGGTTCAGCTTCATTATCTTTGAGCTGGTCACATCTGTAAGCTTTCAAATGTGTTTCCTTCTTTGTATAGTTCTAAAAAACAAACTCTTCAGAGGAGAGAGAACAAAAATACCACAAATTAGACCTTTTCCAGGGGAAAGGGAAAGGGAAATGATAATTTCGCTGTTAGTCTCTGACTCCCAGTGCCTGGGTCGGTGGCAGAGCTGGCCTGGAACATGATGCTGATGCCCACACATCCTTCTCTATCAGCTGCCACTTGACAAAATCAGACAAAATCAGAGCGACCTAGACATTAAGCAGTCTATCAGTTAGAAGTTTCCTTGGCTTTCTGTAGATGTAGTTTGTGTAAATCATTTCCTGTTGGATTGCCCTTCCTTTTTACTTGGTAGTTTCGATAAGAAATAATCCTCTCTTTTTGGTCTGTTATCAGAATTAATACCACACCAACACTTTATAAGTTTGTCAGCTAATCTTGGAGAGAGTTAAAAGTACAATCACTCTTTTCTTTTTCTCAATCCTCCCATACTGAAGCAAAAGACCTCTGAAAAATTCATGGTAATTCTGGACAGACTTAAATTCTGAATTTATGTCCTGTGAACAGTGCATACATCTGATTGTCATTTGTGCCTGCATTGCCTCTTACAGCATTGGTAGGGGGAGGCCAGTGTGTTTACTCAGCCATTGTGTAGATGAGAACGGGGTGGGGGGGCGTCACAAGGCACAGTGACTGGCCCACAGGGGTCTCATTGGTGTGTGGTCAAGGAGAGGCCTCAGGCCTGGGATTTCTGTGAGACATTCCAGACCTAGAGTTGTAGACCCTGGACTTCATTCAATAGGGCGTTTGGAGTGATTATTAAAGGCTCCCTCCTCAAAATAAAATGTTGTCTTTTATTGCAGTAACTTCTTGACTTTTAATTATAAGAGGAGCTGGATTAAAACAGGCTTATTCTGACCTTTAGCTACTGTAAATTTGAACTCCAGCATCTTGCATCAAGTGAAGAATAGAGATGTAGGTCTCCTTTTCACCTGCTGCTGATTTGGCTCAAGTCGCACAGCTAATTTTTAACCTCTCTTGACCTCTGTTTTGTCTTCCGTGAAACACGGGCTTAGTTCCAATGTTTTAAAAGATGTTTTATTGCTCTGCCATTCCCTGTTTCAAAACTTGAACTCTACGGTTCTTTGTTAGAGAAGTTTCTCTGAAGCAGAGTGGTGTGAATTGACTTATGTGGTACGTTTTTGTTACTGTTATTTTTTGTGAATCTGGTTAGAGGACTGAAGGAGCGTGTGTGTGGAGATGTAGAAAACTTCTGTGTTATTCTTACTGATCTGACCTATAAATCGGACTGTGCCCCAGTTTTGCTTAACTAAATTGTCACACAATTAATACTTAGGGGCGCCAGCTGCATGAGAGCCACTGTGTCAGGTGCTATGGAAATAGGACCAGACAAAGACTGGCCCCCCCAAGAACCTTACAAACCAGTGTGGAGACATTTTATAGGTTCACAGTCAACTCTAATCCCAATTGACAAGTGTACAAAATGACTTTTCACTACCTCTGTGTGGGGTCCTGTAGGAGACACAAGGGAAAACACATGGAAAGTCCCTAAGGCCAGGAAGAATTTATTTCAGTTATTCCACAGAAGAATAATGCTATTATTTTCTTCAGGATCTTTCGGAGCTCTTCAGTGGTGCAGGCAACCCTGGAGACTGTGGCATGTGGCTCAGCAGAAATGGCCCCACTTGCCAATTGTCAACCTCTTTCCTCCCCGGAGCCGGGGCGAGTCCCCTGCCCTCTCTTCCCAGGATTGTCGCTGTTCTTCCTGGGTGAGGGCAATGCTGTCAGTTTGCTTAGGATGGTCACTCGATGTAGGGGTCAGCTAGTCCATAACTTTAAGATAATGTAAACTCTACTTACAGAGTATAAGTATGGTTTATACTACTTAAGTGCCTTTGCTGAAGTCCTTTAGATATTAAAAATTAGTAAAACTCCTTGTTGGTGTTCTTAATGAGACTATGGCATTGCTAGCACACTGGTACTTCCTTAGTCCCCTTTTTAAAACTGATAATGGCATAAATGTGCAGTGCCTTTACATTTTAGTCTAAAACAGATTTGTTTTGTCAAATGACTACTTTGCCTGGATTAGTAATGAATATATTGTAAATCAATCCTGTCCAGACATTTTACAGGCTTATTTTTTTACCCTACTGATCGTCTGCTTTGAAATGTTACCTTTAGTTTCCTTTGAAATGAAACCATTTCTTACTTAATTATAGATATTCTGTTTTGTATGTTTTAAATGTAGTGTTTCAAGTTGTTGACTTCTGCTTAATCTAGTACCCAAATCATTGTGCCATTTTGACAACAAGTTGGTACAAAACTATTTTGCAGAGGTGACCGAATTCGGTGTTTCTGTTTTAGCTCTTTAGTATGCGGCAATAACTAATGCTACCATTCACACAAGTAGAATTGTAATTAGTGATTTGCCCTCCATTTCACACTGAACCAGTTTACATTTTCTGTAACTTTTGATGACATGGATTAGTGTAAAACAGGTTTGTGATATACTATAATTAAATTGTGATACACTATAATTAATGCTTTGTGTTCAAAATAACTTAATTTGAGAATAATGAGAATTTAATATGAGTTTTGTGATGCAGTTTTAAAGATTGATTGGAAGCCATTGATTTCTAGCTCTCAAGGACCCTGTTAAGAGAGAATTTAACATGAGTTAATGAGTTTGGGTTGGGTCTCATTTAGGGGAACACGATTTCCTTTCTGTTCACTGACGATGCAGCACATTTATTATTTCACATGTTGAAGTGCACATAATGTGTTTTCTGAAAAACAACAAAAAGTATACTGTTTTAGTCATGTAGTTACTTTATTCTGTTGTGTTGAGTTAATAAGTATTTAATCTCCTTTTGTTGAATACAGTTTCTACTAGCTTCTCCAAAGTACAGTTTGTAAATGTTGAAAGTCATCCATGTTATTCTTTGCGTATATTCTTTGTGTATATATGGTACATAAATATTTTAAAGCTTTCATTTTAGAATAGTTCTAGATTTCTAGAAAAATTTCAAAGTTAGTATTCAGAGTTTCCATATTCCCAGCATTCTTTGTCCCCTATTATTAGCATTTACATTACAGCGGTACAGTGTTAACTAAAGTCCATACTTTACTTAATTTTCTTAGTTTTTGCCTAATGTCCTTTTCCTGTCCAGGACCCCATCCAAGACACCGCAATACATTTAGTAGTCGGGTGTCCTCTGGCTCCTCTTGGCTGTGACAGTTTTTCTGACTTCGTTTCGATGACCTTTACACTTTCAGGAATGTTCTGAAAGTTCTCACGGTTGTACTGGGGTCACGGGCGGGGAGGAAGACCACAGAGGCTCAAGTGCCGTTTCCGTGCACCGTGTCAGGGGCACGCACTGTCAGCGCGATGACCGCCTGGCTGAAGCAGGGGTTGTGAGCTTCTCCACTGTCAGGTTAGCTGGTTTTCCCTTGGTCTGTCCTGTAGTCTTTGGACGGAAGTCACTTGAAGATGGAGGGGTTATGTTTTGCTTCCTTGAGGGGATTGAACATAGTCAGTTAGTTACAGTCATCCCCCCTTATCAGCGGGGCACATGTTCCAAAATCCCCAGTGGGTGCCTGAAACTGCCAATAGGACCAAACCCTATGTATGCTATGTTTTTTCATATGTATACACACCTATGATAAAGTTAATTTTAAAAAAATTTTAAATTAAATTAATTGGGTGACATTGGTTAATGGGATCATATAAGTTTCAGGTGTACATTTCTATGATACAAGATCTGTGTATTGCAGAAAGTTTAATTTATAAATTAGACAGTAAAAGATTAATGGCAATATTAATCATAAAACAGACCACTTAGAACAATATACTAAAATAAAAGTTATATGAATGTGGTTTCTCTCAAAATGTCTCATTGTACTGTACTCACCTTTTCACTTCAAGGCAGCACTTTATGGCTTCTCTTTGGCATGGCTGAGTTGCCCGCGTCACGTCCAGCACTTTGGGGCCATTACTAAGTAAAATGAGGGTGACTTCAACACAGGCACTACGATTGGTGATAATGGATCTGATCAACCAGCCAGCCACTCAGTGGCTGACAGGTGGGGGGCACCTACAGTATGGAGATGCTGAACAAAACCACGATTCATGTTCCTGGCAGGTTGGAGCGGGAGGGCGAGATTTTATCACACTACTTAGAACAGCTTGCAATTTAAAACTCATGAACTGTTTATTTCTGGAATTTTCCATTTCATGTTTTTGGACTGCAGCTGATTGCATGTAACTAAAACCCTGGAAGGTGAAACCATGAATAAGGGGGAACTACTGTATTTGGAATTCCACATGGGAGATTTATCTGCTCTCCACACAGGAGGCAGATTTTCAGTGGTCAGCAAAGGGCTGGCAACACTGCCCTTGATACTGTTCCGAAGGAAAGAAGCGCGGAGCTGATCTGACAGCGCAGTGTTTCCAGAGTGTGGTCCTGGGTTACAAATGAGGATCACAGATTACTGGGGTCTGCTTTGAACCTACTAACCAGTCTACTGGCAAGGGTTGGTTTGGAATTCTTCCTGTAGAACAAGTTGGCTGGGTGGTTCAGATGCATTTTTAAGGTTGAGAACCATCTTTCCTTATTGCGTTTGAACCCTTCTTCCTCCTGAATGTGTGGCTGTGTTCAGAATCAGGGCCCCAGCTGCTCCTTGCTGTCTGTACCTCTTCCCTGCCAGTAGTATCGAGTCCCTTGTCTCCCCTGCAAAAGGCCTCTGTCCTGCCCACCTGCCCACGCTTTTAAGCCCTCCTGAACATCTCATCTGAGTGGCTATTTTGTGTAAACCCAGGGTCATTCTTTGCTTTCTGGGTAACCTTTTCCTCAGCATGACACCCTCAGAGTTCTGGTAGAGGGGGAAATAGCGAGGTTGCAGCTGTGAACCCTGCTCTGTAAGAGTCAGCCTGGGCCAAATGCCAGGCTTGTCTGAAAATGGTTTTGTCACATATGTGTGAAAAAGACTGAGTGGGTGACAGTGTCCTGTGGACTCTGTCCCAGTTTGGGCATATAAAAACCAGCAACAAATCTTTAGGGTTTCCACCTGTGGCAGATGCCTCCTGCTTTGAAATGGTGTGAGGAAGATCCCCTGGTGCAAGGGGAGGGCAGTGGCCCGAGGTGGTTTCTCCAGCTGGAGGAAGCTGTAGAGTCAGTGATGATAACCTACAGTGGTGTCAGCCCAGGGAAGAAGCACTTCCTTCTGTAGACACTGGGCGAGTCTGCGGTCCTGGGTGTGCTCTGGTGGCCCTCAAGACCTGCCCAGGTGCTATGACGCAGCTCCAGATGTGTCTGCGAGTGGAGGTCTGGGCCAGGTAGGAACTGGCTCAGAAGGTGGCTTGGGGAGGGTCTTGGGAGGGCCCCTTTTTCTGCAGTGGCTTCTTTCCAGAGGTTCCCGAGCCTCTTTCTCCAGAGGAGAAGAGAGGTTGACCTTTTTCTTGGGTATAGAAAGGGTCAGAGTTCAGGCCAGTAGCCTATTTCACTTTCCTATTTATACTTCTCCCCTCATAGTGGTATGGTTTGAGAATTGAGGGCGGAAGTCCTCTTGTGGGGAGACTACTTACTGTTTCACCCTTCCCAAAGCTACAAAGAACAGAGAGACTCAGTATGTTCATTCATGTGAATATAATTTGCATTAGTGCATTTTGTTTATTAAAATTGAATACAGACATCTACAGTGGCTTTTTTGAACATCGTTTCCTTTAAATCCATGGCTCTGTGTTGAAGTATAATTTATGATTTTTGTTTTGGCTTTCAGCTTCCTGAAAATTGTTTTAAAAATCTTTTTTCTAAATTTTTGTTTTGACTAATTTGTTATGTGAGTTGATGGCTTTGTGTAGAAAGGACTTTGTGTAAAAATGAGAACTCCCACCTGCTGGAACACAGACATTTAAGGACAGTGTTTCTGGGTTGGCTGGTCGTGGGTTTTTTAATAGGAATGAGCAAGGTGATCCCTTTAGCTTTCTTCCAGCTGTCAAGTTGAAGGAGGGCTTTCTTCAGGAATCGCACCAAGGAGCAGGCAGAGACCCAGACCAGAGGAGCCTGGTCCTGGTCTTGGCTGCCCCCTCACCTCTACAGGTGCTCCTGTTATCTGCAGCAACAAAGGATCCCCCTGCTCTGAAACGTCCCTCTTGTAGCCCCTGCCCTAAGTCTGGAATCTAGTAATTTGTCCAATCTGATGGCATGGCGTCATGACCTAACGTGCAGTTCTGAGTGATTCCCGAAGCTCAGAGTCCTTAACCCAGGGGCCCTGCTGTGAGTGGATGGATTTCAGGGGGTCTGTGGACCTGGGCTGGCAGAAACATTCGTATTTCTCTAGCCTTTCACTGAGATTTAGTATTTCCTTCCGTTGTGAATATGGGCAGCACAGCTGTGACAGTCACAGTTATCAGAGAAGTGACTGGTAATTTCATATCACATCATGGTGGCTGCAGGTATGTTGAAGGTTTTTGAACTACTTCTCATCATTACTTTGAAATTATGGTCATTATTCGACCTTCTGCTGCAACCTCTGTTTGGTACGCTCATAAATATAAAGGACACATATTACTGTATCTCCTGGCACAGGAGGGCAGGGCCTGGTTGGGGACTGGGCACGGTCCTGTTTGATAAAAAGCTGTTGGGACGTAGGCTTTGGCCACAGACAGCCTACAGGGGCATCGCAGAAAAGCCGTTTAGTTTTGCTGCCTGGCACGGCCGTTCCGGTAGGTGCAGTGATGGCAAGACACCCACCCCCGAGTAGGTAAAACAGAGTCTGCTCTCTAAAAGAGAACTCTGAAAAGAACTTTATTTAAATTAGATAAATACCCTAATCAATGTTTTTTAAATTTAAATTAATTATTTAAATTGTCATAGTGGGAAAATATGTATTCAGTTAATTAGCTTTAAAACAAAACCTAATCTTAGTAGTGTTCTGGGACCTGTGATTATTTAACAGTGTAGTGACTGGGTTAGGTTGTGGATTTGGTACTTAGGAGTTTGTAATAATGTCACTATGAAGGAAATGTCAGTGACTTTTAAAAATCTCCTACATAAAAGAGTTTGACTTTCTGGTTCTTGGGGCCTAATGGCAAAATGGTCCCTGTAGTTTTAGAACCCATTTTTAACAGAAATATGCTATAAAATAAAAAATAATGTGGAAAAAAGAATTGACATACTCCTTGTGTGCATTGTGCTTCCTGTACAGGAATTATAAATACCAACTGCAGGAAGTTTCCTTCAAATGATGGATGGTGTAGAGGAGCATTACTAAATTATCAGTGTGATGGTAATAATCACTGATATTTACTGAGCACTTGATGTCTCGTGTGTGTCGTCTCATTTGATCCTCACTGCAGACCTCCAGGCTACCCTTACCCCTGGTTAGAATAGGTGAGTGAGTGAGAGAAGCTAAGTAAGTTGTCTGAGTGTTAGTCACGGCAGCCTCTCTCTGGAGAATTTTCACGTGGTGGTGTGTTTGCACATGTGTGCAGTGACCCTCGGATGTGGCTGGCTTTGCGTCTTCACTGTGCAGGTTAATGGGAGGGCATGGGCCACCTCCTGCATCCCTGATCATTTCAGTGCTGAACTTGTGCCAGGCAATCCGAGCACAGCCTGCAGAAGCCTGCAGCCCGCCTCTGCTTCAGGTTCAGTTGCAAAGCTGCCTCCAGCCTCAGTGGCCCACCCTTCTGATTAAAGTGAGTAGGAAGCAGAATGTCCCTCATCGCGTATGCTCTGTTCTTCCCAGGCTTGTAGCACTGCCGGGTGAAAGATCTGGAAGTATGGCATGCGTACCCTATTGAGACCCGGCTCTGAGACTTAATCTTTTCTGGCGTTGCTGTGTTTTCTGTTTTTTTTTTTTTGTTTCTCCAGTGGAGTTTCTTTTGATAATTAAGACAACATACTAACCAACTCTCAGTAATATTAAAAGAGAAGATGCCTCCTGTGGCCATATCATCCTAAAAGGGAAACTTCATATTTGGAATTACTCCTTACATTTATAACCATTTGTACCATTTTATCCTGTTCAATATGAAGATTTTTTTCACTTTATTAGTCGTCTTCCTAATGTCTTCTTGTTGTGTGACATCGGGTTCCACCAGCCATAGAAGCAGTCTGCCCACGTGGTGTCGACGGCTCGGCTCGGCAGCACAGTGTCTGTCCATCTCTCAGCGGTGGCTCTTCTGCTGGACCCTTTCCGTAGCCCGCGCTTCTCCAAGAGGGCTGGCAGAGTTAAATGGCGTGGACATCTTCATGGTTTTTCATATATGTTGCCATAATGCCTTCTAGAAGGTCGCACTGACTTTCTTTTTTTGCTGTGTAAATACCAATTTCACTGGAACTGCACTGCTTCTGAAAGGGTCTAGGTGGCCCCTCCCAAAGGCACTTTGCATGACTGTGTTGCCGAGGGCCGATCACACACCACGATTCGCAGACAGTGTCACTGTGGTTGTGAAACACATGGGCTGGATTTGTACATGCTGTTACTATCATGCCTTTTAAAACAGTCCTTGAATTTCAGGGACTCTGCCAGTACTTACTGACTGATTTTGGGACTCCCTCACAGTCCGAAGGCTGGGCCCCACTGCCGACTTACTTTTCTAGCTTGTGGCTTGCTCTTTGAAGGGACTCTGTGATTACATGGGGAATATCCTCAGCCTTAGCCCTCTGCCTTTCCATCTGAGGGTGGGTTTAGTTTTTGTTAATAACAGATTGTTGTTTGGAGCTGTGTTTGGGACATAAAATGGGTAATAGAACTGGACTATCCTCTTTTTGGTCCCTGGCAAAGTGAGACAGAGATAATGGGACTACTACTCTTTAAATTGGTAATCTGATCTCTAAAGGCATTGTCAGAAAGAGTTGCCAATATTTTTAGTAAATTTGCCACACCTGTAACAGGTAGGTGACCTCCCCAAGGTACTGTTCAGAATGGTGTGAATGTGTAAGTCTCTAGCTAGTTGTACATGTTATAGCTCTCTGTGGTTGAGTAACCAATTAGGAGTCCAGACAAGCCGTGCCCAGACTCCAGACCCACAGAAACTGAGGCGATAACCATGAGTCATTTTAAGCTGCTAAGTCTGAGGTGGGTGCATGCCAAGTGGTAGGTGACTTAATACAGTGTGCAAGTTTAAGCTGTTCTTACTGCTCCTTGGTTAGATCCTGCTTACTGCCAAGCAGAACTCCCTTAAATTGCAAATCTACTTCTTTATTAAGTTTTTATGACATTTCCTCTATTTGGTTCAAGATATAGTAGAAATCACTTTATAATATACCCTTTAAAAAGATTTTTAAAGAAAATGGAAGAATTTTCTGGGTGAAAAATGTGAGGGGATTAAGCAAAACAAAACAGAAACTCAGACACAGACAACAATATGGTGATTACCAGTGGGGAAGGGGGTTGGGGAGAGGGAAAAAAAGAAAAAAAACGAAAGAATGAGGGGGGATAGCATGGGTTTAAGTGAGGAAGGGGAGCTTGGCAGGTGCAGAGACAGTAACATGAGACGCAGGGAACGTGGGCACTCTTTCACCCCGGGAAATGTCTACGTTGTAGACAGTGCCGGGAGCCACCAGAGGGTGGGATGAACTTCGTGCTTTTCTTTCTCCCTTTCTTACCTCATTTAGATGTTCTTCTCTGGTGATGCATTCCCCTTTATATGATCCAGCAGGCCCCCTTCAGGGTGGTCTGTGCAGTACAAACCGGGAAGCAGGGGGTCTCCAAGTGAACAGGCTGGCCAGCCCCAATTAAATCCGCAGTGTTTCCTTTTTAAGTTTTTTTTTTAATGCACACTGATAAGAAGCTGTCACAAAACAGTCTAACAATTGCTTTAAATGAAGTTAAAGACAACTAAGCTCTACTAGAGCCATCATATGGAAAAAGCTAAATTAACTTTTTGGCTAACATAGTATTTTCTATCTGTGCTGAGCAACATTAGTTAGATTTATGAGTCAATATTTTTAAAAGTTTTCAACGTAGTTTAAAAACTGACCAGAGCCTTTTTGCTCCATTTTCCTGCTGCCTGCAGTGTTGGTCAAGTTGTAGATCTAGAGAACAGGTAAGGTCAGTCATAGAGAGAGCCATCCCGACCACCCAGGGGACGTCTGCCCAGGCACGCGACACTGCTTGTGTCAAGCCCACACGCGTCAGCGCAGGGCTTGCGGCAGTCACCCCTGCCCACTGGAGAAACAGGGCTCACTCTGACCTGGAGGCCCAGATTTCTCTCTGTGTTTCATCTCATGCTTCCTGCTGTGTGTTCCCTTGATATATATTTTTAATTTTATTTTTGTCACGTGCATTGCACATGTTGAACCAAATGTAATTTGCTGTCACTACCTCTAGTGACAAAACCTAAATGGCCTATTGGTGGTGTCCAGTAAGAGCTGAGAGGCCTGACTGTGAGCTAAACTGCAGAGTTTGACCTTCCCAGTAAATCTTGTTTTAATCATAACCTAAATAGTATTTCGTGAAAGGTATCCTTTGTACATGTTATATTTTGATGCGTTGATGATGATGGATAGAATCACTTGGTGATATGTATCTCTTCATGGTTTTGTTGAAAAACCAAACTCAACTGAGTAATTATTTTAAAGATCCCATTGAGTTTATTCAGCGAGTCATGAATCAGCATCCAGTCTGTCATCAGAAGGGATCTTCCAGTAGCTACGCAAGATGGAAGGCTTGCAGGCAGAAGGGAGCGGGACAAGGATGTTATACCAGGCAGAAAAGTGGGTCGATTATTGTAAGGTCACTTTCCTTGCAGGGGTGTCCAGCCTGCTGCCACGGGCCACGTGCGGCCCAGGGTGGCTGTGAATGTGGCCCAACACAAAATCGTAAATTTACTTAAAACTTTTTTTTGCTCATCAGTTTTTGTTAGTGTTTGTGTGTTTAATATGTGGCCCAAGACAGCTCTTCTTACAGTGTGGCCCAGAGACGCCAAAAGCTGGACACCCTGGAGGATGGCATGGAGTGTTACCTAAGTAGTGCTGGTCAGGTGAGTCCTGATTGACTGGTTTAAAATTCCATTTCTGGGAGAGACTGAAACTGTAATTAAGTCAAGTCTCAGCTTGGTGACCTGAGGCTTAGCCTAAGTGACTCTATTCTGGGCCTGTTGTCTTACTCTTTTTATTTGTTTTTTACAGTACAGATCCGGGGTTGACAAACTGCAGCCTACAGGCCAAGCCTGGCTCCCAACCGGTTGTCAATGCATGTTACTGGGACCCGGCCAGGCTTGTTCATTTGCGTGTGATCTGTGTTTGCCCTCCTGCTGCAAGGGCGGGGCTGAGTCATCGCAGCAGAGACTGTGCTTCGAAAGCCTGAAATACTTCCCTGGCTGCTGTCCAGAAACAGCTGGCTTGCCCCGGAGTGAAGTCGGAAGCTGTTTGGCAAGAGCTCCTGCTCTGCCGCTCCATTGGCTGAGGCTGGTGCCTCTTCTGTGATAGGACGAGAGCGATGCTCCTCACTGAGGGTCGTCAGGACGAAATGTGCCCAGCACTGACTAGTTCTCAGCATATAGGGGCACGCGATACCTATTAGTTCCTTCTCCCCTTGATTATTCTCATCTCTTGCCCATCCTCAGGTAGTTGCTTTCTGCATGTGAAAATTTAAGATGAAAAGTGGGTTTCGGTCCCTAAGTTTTTAGAAATGAACATACTTAAAATTGTGCCATCGGTAGTAGAATGCAAGTCACAGTGTGAGCTAAATGCATAACTTTAAATTTCCTAGTAATCCCATTAAAAAATACAAAGAGATGAGATTAACTGTATAGTGATGTATCTTATTTAGCCCAATATAATTTCAATTTACAATCTATAAAAAATTACTAGGGAGATACATGATTTTTAAATTTTTTCCATAAGTCCCTGGAATTCAGTGCATATTTGATCCTTATAGTAGAATAGGACACCAGCTGGACTGCCCCATCCCTGACTCTGCGACACCAACCGGAGTTCTGTAATTCAGTGCCATTCCGACACCGCCGCTGGGAGTTAGCGCAGACCCCACAGCGAAGGGCTCTGGTCACAAGAATATCTTTAACTTTAGAGGCCAGTCATAAGTCCTGGCCCACATGTAATTCTGACTGACTGACTACAAATTGGAGGTCTCCATGACCCCCTCATCAGGTTTGATAGTTTGCTGGACTGACTCATGGAATCAGGAAAGCACTTTACTATCTGTCAGTGGCTTATTACAAAGGATACACCTCAGGAGCAGCTGGATAGAAGAGATCCCTAGGGCGGCAAGGTATTGGGAAGAAGAGGGTGCGGAGCCCGGGTGCCCACTCCAGGCGTGCCACCCTCCCTGCGCAGTTGTGTGTTCACCGGCCTGACGCTCCCTGAATCTGCTTCCAGAGTTTCTATAACCCGGTCTGCAGCTCCCTGCCTTCCCCGCGGTTGAATGGTCGGTCTGAAAGTTTCCACCCTATAATCACACGGTTGGTCTTTCCTTGGCCATTTTGAAGCTGTCCTAGGAAAGTAGAATGCAAGTCACTTCATTAGTCTAAACTTGGGTGTGGTCACAGGGGCTGGTTATGGGTCACAAAAGCTGCTCCTATCACTCAGAAAATTCCAAGGGTGTTAGGAGCTCTGTGCCAGGAACTGGGGATCAAGACCAAAATATATTTTTTATTATACCACATCAAGGCAGCCCTAGGCTGTGTCCCCTCTCTTCTCCCTCCCCAGCTGCCTGTGCCCTATTTAAGAACACTCCTGTTCTGTAAAACAGCTGATGCATTCTCATTTTACATTCTTCTCTACCCTCTGTTGACTAATCATGACTCTCACTGTGCTGCTAACTCCCCCAGTTCTTGGTTCTCAGGAAGCAAATATAGGAAAAATATAGTAACATTTCTCAAGAAGTTTAGCGATGCAAACTGTTTAAATGTAGCACCAAAATTGTGACTACTTATAATACCTTACAAAAGAACTCAACTGTAGAATACAGGCATCTATGGCTGCAGGTTTTCTAAAAAATGGGATGTGTGGATGAAGTCGCCACACCATTCTCTTGTGGAATCGCAGAGTAAATTAGATCTGGCTGAGTGGACCCAGAGGTCCTTGTACCTGCAGTCCTCAGGAGGCCAGCTGTCCACGCATCTCCAGGGCCTTGCCCTTGTGCCTTGTGGTATTGCCAATACAACTGATTTAGGAGGAAAACCTGAGAAAAATGAGGATTTTTATTCCTCACGTAGTCTTTGGCCTTCCTTCCTTGCATGATGTTTCTGTATTCTTAATGTTTACTTTTTAGCTTTTTCTCTGGAAATTCAGGATTCTGGAATCTGAGCATGGGGGTCCGGATCCTCCCCCTGCCCTGCAGCCGCACAGGACTTTGAATTGGGCCAGTTAGCTTACCTTCAGCATCTCAGTTGCTTTCACTGGAAAATGGGTTTTTGTGAAGATTAAAATGAGGAAAAAACATTGAGCACGGTGCCTGTCACATGACATTATATGTTCTTGCATTTGTTTAACTGCATAACGTAAAGCACTAATAAGTAAAGAAAAAGTATAAGGATAGGAGGGGATAGTGAAAGAATGTTCAGGAATTGTGTGAGTGTGGTGTGGTTGCGAAAGGAATTTCTAAGAATCAGAATTTTAAAAAATGTGATCTTTCAGACTTAGCTTACTCAAAATTCTTTAAACTTTAAGAGTATGATGAAAATTTCTGTTAGTGTAACTTCATTTAGAAGCATACTTAGTGGTTCTAATTTTAAAGATCTTTTTAAAGGATGGTGTTTGTATCTGGCTGTTATCTTTCTGAGGCATATGCTTTTTGAGGTTATCTTTCTGAGTGATAAAATAGTGTTTTTCTGCAACTAAGACGTGCTGAAACTTACTGCCAGGTGTGTGTGTGGTCACAAATGATCACAGTTAAAGTAATTTCCTTAGGAATAGAAGGCTATAGAGTATCTGTCATTTTTAAATGGTGTAGATATGTTCCAGAAACGTAGGCCATTGATTTATATAAAATGATGAGGTCATATTTTAGAGTTTGCTTCCTGTATTAAGTTGCAGCCATCTACATTGCCTAGCATGTTGATATTTAATAGTCAGAGTTATTTCTCATTATTTTACGTTCAGATATCTTTAAAAGGTCAAGGAAATACTTTCGAAAATATTTTTAACCTTTTATTATTTCAGATATTCAAGAAAGTCATTTTGGGGAAGTAAGCTATATGACATTAAATAATTTTTTTTATTTTTTAAAAAATATTTATTTATTTTTAGAAGGGAAGGGAGAGAGAAAGAGAGGGAGGGAAACATCAGTGTGTGGTTGCCTCTCACATGCCCCCAACTGGGGACCTGGCCTGCAACCCAGGCATGTGCCCTGACTGGGAATCTAACCCGTGACCCTTTGGTTTGCAGGACGGTGCTCAGTCCACAGAGCCACACCAGCTGGGGCTAAATAATTTTTTCGATTGCTTATAATTTCAGTTTCAGTGTTGACAGTCATTTTTTGCTCTGATTTTATAGTGAGAAACACAAAACTAAGTTATATTTTGGACATATATTTCAAGAGAAATATATGACATATATGGTCATTCTTTGCCATCATATAGCTTAGGTGAAAACTGTTTTTTTTCTCATAGTGAAAGAACATTTTTTTTAAGCTAATGTCTCTTAAACAGAGACTGTCTTAGCTCCAGGTGTTCTAACAGAATACCATGGGCTAGGTGGCTGAAACGACAGATACTTATTTCTCATAGTTCTGGAGGCTGAGAAGTCCAAGATCAAGGTACCGCTGATTGAGTTCCTGCTGAAGACCTGCTGTCTGAGTTGGAGACAGCTGTCATCTTGTGGTGGTATCCTCACAAGGCAGAGGGAGAAGGGACTCTGGTCTCTTCCTCTTCTCGTAAGGGCATTTGTCCCATCATGGGGACTGCACTCTCAAGGCCTCACCTAGACCTGTAACTGCCTCCCAAAGGCATCACCTGGGGATTAGGTGTTCAACATAAGGATTTGGGGAAAATAAACATGCAGTCAGTAGCGGGAACTATTGAGACTTGCTTTGACTTCATAAACCTTTCTACAAAAATCACATACATTGGTTTAACACTGCTTGCCACTATTTCTAACTTATGTTTTCCTGTTTGAAGTAATAACCTTCCTGGTGTCCCAGCATCCTTTCCTTGGTCATGCTTACCATCACTCGAATCCGTTTTTCCTTGCAGCTATGCCTAGAAGCTTTCCCGGCCTGACTTTCTTCCTTCCAGGGTAGTTTGAGGTCCTAATTTTCCCTTTTCTCCCAACCACCCTCCAAAAATTAGTCAGCGTGCATGTGTACAACAGCTCTTTTGCTTGAAGTTTGTGCAAGCCGAGGCATTTAAGCTGCCCCGTCCGCCAGACTGCCAGCAGCTCAAGGGCAGGGAGTCCTGCTCACCTGGAGCAGGCAGCCTCGGGCGGGGCAGGAAGGAAGTGGCGAGCGCTGCTGCTTCCGAAGGGTGTTTACCTAACGGCCTCTCTGAGCCTCTTTGGAATTCTTGACCTTTCTGGCCCTGAGTTTGAGAACCACGGATTTAGACTGTTGATTTTAACTTTCTCAAGGCCCAGCTCAAACACTCAGCGTGTTTACTTAGTCCCCAAAGAGAACCTTCCAACCCATTGGAATGAATAGAACTAAATGTCCTACCTCATCTGCGTGTGTCTTAATGAGATTAATTCCTAGGGAAATGAAACATTCCTTTCTTCCTAGTGAATTCAGGCATTGTCCTGAGCCCCTGTCACCTTCTGTTCCATCCTTTAGATAGCTGCATCCCTGGGCCTAGATCCACCCCCACTCCCCGTGCCCCGAACCCCACCCCCGCATTGGAGTCACAGTTACACTGAGCTGGGGCTGGAGTGGCAACTGTGGGCGTAGCACTGGGTCATTACTGAAGAGGGTACAAAGGAAAACAGCAAAACTCTTGTCACTGATTCTGGGAGCTCAGAGGCATTCTGACTTCCTACTAGAGTTTTGTTTTCCCGACCTCTTTTTTGGGGGGATTGGCTGCTGCTTCCCCTCCCATTTTCACAGCAAGAGCCCCTTGGTGTCATTTTGGAGCCAGCGTTACCCCTGGGTGTCTCCTTGCACCTTTGTCTCCTTTTTAGCGCGTGCACGTTTCTCCTGACCCCCAGCACTGGGTTTCCGGCTGCCAGCTTCTAGCAGCCCTTTCTCACTGCCCAGTCATATGCCACCCTGGCTTGCTCATGCCACGTGTTCCCTGCAATGCCCCCTTGTTTCCCGTGCTCTGCTGTGACCATCTGCAGCATATATGTAACCCGCTGAGCAGGTAACTTCAAGTTCAGTAGAAAGACCCCTATGGTGCCACTTCACACCTAAATCTGCCCTCTCCCTCCCCAAGTCCTGTAGCACTCAAATACCATACACTGGGGGATTATAAACAACAAAATGTGCTGCTCACAGTTCTAGGGGCTGGAAGTCTGAGGTCAGGGTACCAGCATGGTCAGGTGAGGGTCACCTTCTGGTCATGGCTTCGTGAGTAGAAAGCTAGGGAGCTGTGTGGGGTCACTTTCATGAGAGCACTAATCCCATCCATGAGGGCTCCTCCCTCATGACCCAGTCAACCCCATAGGCCCCACCTCCTAATACCATCACTTTGAGGGTTAGGATTCGGCATGAATTTGGGGGACGCAGACATTCAGACCACAGCAGGGTCCCTTTGGCACATTGTAGTTCATTACTTAAATGCTTTGGCTTCTTTGTGTGCAATGTGTTTTCCTTGAAAGCTTCGAAGCTTCAGTCACCCATTCAACAAGTATTTGAGCACCTACTCTGTGCCAAATGCTGTTTTAGGCCCCGGTGACCCTGCTGTGGAGAGGGGCGGCCCAGTGGCTTCTTGTAGGATGGGCAGTAGTGTAGGCTCCTGTTTTTGCTTTTGTGTACTCCTTTGGGTAGTTCAGTAATCGTTTCTTTAACTGGTTTAGTTGGGGGGTGGGAAGCCTGTATTTGGATCAGAGACACCAAATGAAATGCACATCTGGAACTCCTAACTCCAGAGGTGTCTCAGTGAGGTGCTTTGGGCCCCCTGAGTCCTCCACGCAGCAGCTCAGGACCTCTGCCCACCGCAGCGGGCCCTTACGCTGCCCTGTGTGATGGTGGTCTGATTGCATCTCAGTATTTTCTGTTTGAACAAAAACAAAATTGACATATTGGTCAGACTTGGGTGGCCCACTTGTAAAGAGTATAGGGTCCATTTTGTGTCTTGGCGTGTGAGTTCCTGAAGTGGCGCATCTGGTCCCATTGTCTGTTAGGGCAGGGGTCCAGGGTGGGCTGGTGCCCTGTGGCCAGGGGCAGTAACCCTGTTACAGGCCTCACTGCTGGGGTGTCCCCGCTTTGGGGGAGGTCAGGGGTCGGGTCTCAAGTTGTCTGGGGCCTCCCTGCACATTACACCAACCCTGTTGTGCTCATATTAATTCAGCGACTTGCACGAGGGATCTGTGGGGCGCTGGTTCAGTGACACACAGCATGTTGTCTCTGAGGCTGCATTTCTGTTCAGTTATGTGTTTATCTAATGAAATATGGCTTAGGAAGTTTTACATGATTTTTAATGGAAAAAAAGACTTTCTGAAATCGTTACCAGATTGATCCATTTAGAAGTTAAGTCATGCCACGTCATCATCTGAATACCTTGTGATCTGACTTTGGCTTAACTTTATTTTGTAAAAAATAATAAATGACATTCATTGAGGGGTGGCGTTTACACATCAGTCTTGTGCTAAGTAATGTGCGCTGTGTGTGGCACGGGGTCATATTTGGTGGAATTTGCTTGTTTTTATTGGATTTTTAATTTTTCGTGATGGAACAGTTTTTGGAGTGTAGAGGACAGCATCCCAAGCTGCTGCGGGCACACACCAGCTTCAGCAGGAGCCCAGGGCCTGCTTGCTCCTTCGTCTCTGCCTCCCCTCGGGTGCGCCCCCTCTGCAGCCTGCAGGGCTGCTGCACAGCACATGCTAGCTAGGTATTGCTTCCTGGTGTTATTTTTACCAGAACATAATTTTTTAATTTAACGTCACATCGGTTGCTTAAACTTATTTTTTCTCTGACTTGCTTATTTTTCTCAGTTGTCGTTGTAGCACCTTTATGTGTTCTTTCGTATCTCCCGTGGGATTTAAACATTATCTGTGAGTTTGTGTCTCACCTTAAATAGCTTCTGCTATGGGCAAAGATGGTGCCTGCCTCACATCACACTACCTTTCAAGAGAAAAATAACTCATTATACCCTTTTGAAAATTAGTTGTTTTTTCCCCTTTTGATCTCAATGCCTCATTTGCATAACTAAGCACACATACCTCCATATGTGTGAGTTGCAGGATCTACATACATTCACTTGGATTTTTTAAATGTGAATTTTTTTCTGTACACTAATCATGCTCATAATTTCATCTGTAAATGAAAGGGTTGGACTCACTAGTGATTGAAAGGGCTGTGGGGGGATAAATGCTGCTGGGAGGAAACTTGGCGTGGGGAACACACAGTACAGTGTGCAGATGTTGTTCATTTATACACCTGAAACCTACATAATTCTATTAACAAATATCACTCCAAAAAATTAAAGAAAAAGGAGAAAAGTTCTCTTTGGTTTTGTGGTTACAAAAACCAAACAAAATAAAGCAGTATTAGGCATGGTTGGTGGCCATCAGTTGTTGGGGGAATAATTTGAAGCAAATGGTTCCATCATATTTTGGTTTGGTCTGGCTTGGCATAGCATTAAGTATGTCCCTTCCTGCGGGCCTCCTCCGGGGAGCAGTGGGTGTGGAGAAGGCCTTGTTCTGCTCTCGGGCCCTCCCCAGGGGATCTGGAGCTGTGCTCTACTGTCTGTTGCCACCAGCAGCTCTCACTTCCCTTTTGTGTCCTGCGTGGGGGTGGGAGACCCCCAACTTTTGTTTTAGGTATGACAGTTATACGGCCTGGATTTTCTGTAACACACTTAGTTTTGTACCTTTTGTCCCATTCCCCGTAAGCACTCCAGATATCTTTAAATGTCAATATCATGTGAGAGCACCCAAGGAAAGCTTGGAGGAGGGATCAGGACCCTCTGTCACTGTGCGGATGGCAAGAGGGCCGCCCTGCTGCAGTCGGGGGCTTCTTCCTGTGCGTTGCAGCCCGCTCGCCTCCCTGCCTCAGGGCACTGCTGCACTGTGAGTGTCCTGGCTTGTCACTTAGCACAACAAGGACATTTGACATTTTGGCCATGACCCGGAAAAGGAACTTACAAGTTTTCTTCTAGGTCTGGTCATTGAGTGGCTGATGCCACGTTCCTCCTCCACTCGCCCAGCTGGTTCTAGCTCAGTCATCCCAGCAGGGTGATGTCAGCTCTGCTCAGGCTCTAGGGACCTTTAGCAATGAGATCACAGGTGACAGGTGGTGAGGAGCAGAACAGCCCTGTGGTGTATTTATGTTTTGACTCAACTGGGCGTCACTACTGCTGACCTCTTTTTTTTCAGATGACCTCTGCTGTACTCTAGCCTGTGGGTTGTTCCTGACCCTCTCTTCCAGGGCCTGTGTTAAGAAACTAGGAACCTCTTAGGTATTTCAGACAGGCAGGATCTACTACAGGGATGGTTACGAAAGTGTCAGAAGAGCCAGAGGAGCCAGAGGGAGAATACATGTTATCCAAAGAGCAGGAGCTAAGAAAGCTGCTGTCCTGGGTCTGGAGAAGCAGGTTTCCCCAACTTGCTGCCCCCCAGCAGGATGCCCCAGCCGATGGTCCTGTCCAGTTCAACGGCCACTGGAGCTGGCAGCCACTTGCTGTTGCAGCATCTGCGTGCCCGTGAGCCATTGCACGGGAGGGCAAGGTTTTGCCCTTCCTCCTGCCTTTTAGTGTTGCACCAGGGCCTCTCTTTGGCAGAACCTAACCAAGAATTCATCTGGCAAGGGCCTGGGAAACATAGCCTTGTGGTTTCCAACCCTGGCGATACAGAGGAGACAGCCGTGGTTCTGAAACCTGCAGGCCACATCTGGCACAGAGACTCTCAGGAGTGTGGGTGGAGTGGAATGACACAGTGCCACCTGGCATGTGGTGGGCAAATAGCTGCTGTTAGTCCTTCATGCGAGGATCAGTAGGAATGGACCATGGGTAGGTAATATGCAGACTGTGCTCCTGTGCTCAGTATGGGAAATACAAAACAAACAAAGTGTAACATGACCCGCTTTAGCTAATGGAAATGAAGAGAAGTTAGTTCCGCTGCAGCTAGACTGTCAGTAGTAGTGCATGCCCATAGGTGCGTTTCACATCCAGGTGCTGTGTAAAGACTCAGGGGACTGCTCGCTTCTGTGAAGCAGAAAACCACTGTGTGCATTTTGTAGATGCCAGGCTCTACTTCCCAGCTCGCTTTTGAAGAGAAGATTGGCATTGGGGTGATGGCTGACAAACGTCAAGCCACAGCAAATTGCTCTCACTGATCCATTCAGCCTTTGCTTCTCTTCTTCTAGTAACAGGAAGCTTTCTTGTTCTAGATCTGGACTTGGTGTGTCTCCCCAGCTTTCTTCTTTGCTCCTGTACCTTTTCTCCATCTTCTCCAGTTGAGCTTGGAGAGCTGCCAGGGTGGCAGGTAGCAGCAACCCTCCTGAGCTCCCTGAAGCCAGGGAAAAGTTGCCTAAGGAAAGTGTCTAATGACGGGATGTGGGCAGGCCTGGGTGCAGGACTGAGGGGGTATCGAGGGGACCTGGAAAGCCCCCCTGCCTCTCAGCTAGGCCTCCTCTGTGCTTGGCAGACTGGCTGTCCCTTTCCTGGCACCTGTGGTAGGAAGTCGCCTCCACTAACAGCTGGGAGTGTGCGCGTCCAGCAGCGACCCTGTTCTGTGTTCAACCCCTCGGGAAGGGTCTTCTTTGGCCAGTTTGGTCAGATGTTTACTTTGAGCCACTCAGCAGACCATCCTTGGAAGGAGGGAGGTGTTCTGTGTCTGGGCTTGGGGAAGGGGCTGCTGGCCCAGCCTTCAGTGGGGATTTTCCATAGCCAGATTCCAGGGCCACCAGTGACTAGATAGGGGGCTCGCCAGCTGTCTTCTTGTTTTGATGAGTAGAGTTGGGAGGTGAAAAAGAACATTAATCTAAACCTCCTCAGTGGCCATCTTGGCTTTGCCTTGGCTTACTTTTAGATGCTGGCTATCTCCCTACATGGCTGGTGTAACTACTGTGTGACAGAGGAACTCAGAGACCATCACTGTGGAGCCAGTTAAGGTGGAATTTGGCATCCGTGTGGAAGAGCATCCTCATATCTGTTAGGAGGGAAAACATTCAGCTGTTCATGCATCTATTGCACAGTTACTTTATTTTTTATTTTTAGAGAGAGGGGAAGGGAGGGAGACAGGGAGAGAAACAGCAATGTATGGTTGCCTGTCACGTGGCCCTCACTGGGGACCTGGCCCGCAACCCAGGCATGTGTCCTGACTGGGAATCGAACCGGGACCTTTTGGTTCCCAGCCCGCGCTCAATCCACTGAGCTACACCAGCCAGGGCTATTGCACAGTTACTTTAGATAAATCCTTTTCTTGTAAATAAAAATGCCGTAGTTAGCCAAAAACAGTTTTGGTTTGTTTTACTTTCAAGTAAAAGCTGTATACAAGCTGCCAGGTATTTCTCATTCTCAGCCTCTAATGTTGTGTCCCCTTGAACGGACCCTTGTCATGTTACAGAGGTTTGCCCAGAACTGTTACTTAGAGCCGGCACATTCTACCCTATCAGCTGCGTTTGGTCTTCAACACATAACAGAACTGGGTGTACTTTACGTGTCTGTCACAAATTTCTAGCATGAATGCATGAGAAGAGCTGAAGATGGACTTGTTAGCTTTTGAAAGAGCACTTTTAACCCTGACTGATGTGGCTCAGTTGGTTGGGCATCGTCCCGCAAAGTGAAAGGTCACCAGCTTGATTCCTGGTCGGGGCGTGTGCCTGGGTTGCCAGTTTGGTCCCCAAATGGGGCTTGTATGAGAGGCAACGATCAGTGTTTCTCCCTCACATCCTTCTCTTTCTCCCTCCCTTCCCCTCTTTAAAAATAAATAAATAAATAAAAATCTTTTTTAAAAGCACTTTTAAATATGAACTAGTACTGTGCTCATTGATTAGCCTGAAAATGTAAGGCTGCTGTTAGGAAAATAGCTTTTTTAGTTCACATTTATAGGTGATTTCAGCACTCCCTTGCAGACCACAGGCACTAAAAGGCGTATTTATAAGCTGAAGGGGACTTTGGGGATAATTTGTTTGTTTTTGCATTTTTAATTAGTGAGGTTTGGGTTTTGTTTCTTTTTATTATAATAGTAATCTAGGCCCAGCACAGGAGGGCTGACTGGCCTGTAATCACCAGGCTGGACGGTTGCCGTTTCGCTGGTCAGTGGTGTTGCCCCGCTCTGGGCTTGCCTTGACTCAGCCCTAGGTCCCACTGCCTGTCGAGTCCCATCTCCGCTCATCAGCTCTGTGGGGTTGAAGAGGAAAGCCTGAGTCTGTACAAATGCTCCTGACGCAGTTGTGGGCGTCCAGCACAGGCTCCTCCTCTGCTCCTGGGGCTGGTCTGACACTCAGGTTGCCCCGGCACCAGGAGTGTGCATTGCTTGCCACATTTGCCTGGCATTGCCACCTTGGCTTCTGCACATGCTCACTGGAGGCATCAGGGCAAACTATGGCTCCTGTTGACCCCATCAATTTCTTGAGGCTGAGCCCATAATAAAATACAATGTGGTTTGTCGCTTACATCATTGGGACCCTACAACCATAGATGTTAATGGTGATGCTGACCTTACTGCGCTTAATGTTCATTCTCTCCTTCAGTTCTCATGGCGGCGACGCAGAGAAATACTGGTTTGTCTGATCTAGTCCTCTGTTCTTCAAAACCAGCCTGTTCTCACAAATGCGAGATGGCCTTTCTGAGCATTCTTACAAAAGAGCATTTAAATCTACAACATGTGTTTGCTTCATGGATTCTGGTCTCCCCTACCTCCGGGTCAAAGGCTGACCTGTCCCCATCACTGCTGCTACTGGCAGCCTCACAGGTGCTGGCAGGGCCAGGCCTGATGGGAAGAGTGGTGAGCTGAGCATTCACCTCGAATGTGCATGGGGAAAGCTCCTCCCTTGGGGGACAGAATGGAAGAGATGTAGGCCATTGAAGGTGGTCCTGGACAGCAGTCCATGCCTTTGGCTCCACAGAGCTGTCTACCAAACAGAGTTGGGGAGGAGCTTCCTGCACCCCCACCCCAGGTCTGGGTTTCTCTGAGCACATAGCGTGACTGGTGCATGTTTGTACATGTGATCTTTGTGGCCTGGCAGTACATGGCATACAGGTGCCATTTCTCTCTTCTCAGTGTCTGTATCTCCCTAGGGACACTCAGCTGCCAGAATTAGGATCACTGTGTACCACATGACCCTGGTTGTCAGGAGAGAAACTCTTCAGACAAGGTAGAGGGTAGGTGGGTCAAGTCAGTGCTGGAGTCTTGTGAGCAGTGGCCTTAGCCAAGCCTGGACATTTGAGGAGGACTCAGGGTGGAGAAATGCAAGCAGAAATGGTAGATCGGGGGAGCGCTTGGGAGGCAAGTCCATGGGGATACTTCCAGGCCTTGACTTGGTGGTCTTGGTGGGACTGACAGCTTGGGTGGCTTCAGAGTGCGGGTGCTAGACCCAGACAGCCCGCCAGGGCTCTCCTCACCCTCCACCACTTAGCACTGCTCAAACCTTGCTTTCCCCATCAGGAAAATGGGTCGGTGACAGGATGCAATGCAGTCGTGTATGCAGAAAGCACTCAGAACAGTGTTTGGCATGCACTGAGCACACAGACATTGGCTGATGTTCTGATTCTTGAGGGCGTATCGGCTCAGCTGCTTTAAGTTGTTTGTAAATGACACCAGGAATGGAGGGAACAGGGCAAACCACCCAGATACTTTGAAAGAAGAATATGTTATAATGAGGGAATGGATAGATGGACTTGAGAAGAACAAAGTTTTAAACAGACTTTTATACTCTAGCATAGAAGATGGGAATGATGGGGGCGTGTCTGGCTGGCTGTATTAATTTGTTTCTGCTTAGATGTTACCTAGATGTTCAGAGTTCCAAGAGTTGATTTGAGTTGCTTATGATACAATTTAGGCAGAGTGAGTGATTAAATGGGGCTCATGTTCTAATATTCTGTCATGTAGCTCACATATAACATGCTTTTTATGTAGGGTAAAAATAGTATGATGCAGAGTTGACTGAGCTGGCCTTCCTTGCTGGTTGTAAACTTTGCACACCCAAATGGCATGTGTTAATAGGTAGTAATTCCACAGTGGGTGGAATTATTAGGGAGGCAACCATTAGTGACAAATAATGGTATGTTTTTCCCACCTTGCTCATTTAAGGATTATAAAATACACTGGCACAAAGAAACCCAATAAATATTCCAAGTAATAGTCCTACATAAATATGTTCTGATTATATTTTTCTCTAGTACAAGATTAAAAGTGAAAATCCCAACTCTTTTTTGTAGGGTGAAACAGGGTAGTCTGTTTCCTGAGCTGATGACGTATGTGGTTTCCTGCAAAGGTGACTCCATAACAAGGATTTTTCTTCCCAAAAAGTAGGAGTCATTTCTCTTTTCCCTTTATATTGTAACCTTGTGACCTTCAGATATTTGAATATATTCAGAACTTGCAGGACAAAATGAAATCCCTCTTTCCCTGCAGAAGATAGAGCATCAGTGGATTTTAGGGTCACCTTGTAATTAGATAGATGCCCTTCAGCTCAGATGCAGTTCCCGTCTATAGCATGTGCTGAAATTAATTGCATGACATTTGACAGTGATATAATCCATCTTTATTCAAGAAAATGTTTACTGTGTTATTTTTTGGGGATATTTTAATTTTTTATTTTGTAATATATTTTATTGATTACGCTATTACAGTTGTCCCATTTCCCCCCCTTTATTCCCCTTCACACCCCCTCCCACCCACATTCTCCCCCTTTGGTTCATGTCTGTGGGTCATACACATAAGTTCTTTGGCTTCTACATTTCCTATACTATTCTTAACCTCCCCCTGTCTATTTTCTACCTACCATTTATGCTACTTATTCTCTGTGCCTTTTCCCCCTCTCTCCCCACCCCCACTCCCCTGTTGATAACCCTCCCTGTGATCTCCATTTCTGTGGTTCTGTTTCTGTTCTAGTTGTTTGCTTAGTTTGCTTTTGCTTTTGTTTTAGGTGTGGTTGTTAACAACTATGAGTTTGCTGTCATTTTACTGTTCATGTTTTTTACCTTCTTTTTCTTAGATAAATCCCTCTAACATTTCGTATAATAGGGGCTTGGTGATGATGAACTCCTTGAACTTGACCTTATCTGAGAAACACTTTATCTGCCCCTCCATTCTAAATGAAAGCTTTATTGGATAGATTAATCTTGGATATAGGTCCTTGCCTTTCATTACTTGGAATACTTCTCTCCAGCCCCTTCTTGCCTGTAAGGTCTCTTTTGAGAAATCAGCTGACAGTCTTATGGGAATTTCTTTGTAGGTAATTGTCTCCTTTTCTTTTTCTGCTTCTAAGATTCTGTTCTTATTTTTAATCTTGGGTAACTTAATTATGATGTGCCTTGGTGTGCTCCTCCTCAGGTCGAACTTCTTTGGGACTCTCTGAGCTTCCTGGACTTCCTGGATGTCTATTTCCTTTGCCAGATTGGGGAAGTTCTCCTTCATTATGTCTTCAAATAAGTTTTCAGTTTGTTGCTCTTTAATCTGTTGTTCTCCTTCTGGTACTCCTATAATTCGGATGTTGGAACGTTTAAAGATGTCCTGGAGGTTCCTAAGCCTTTCCTCATTCTTTTGAATTCCTGTTTCTTCATTCTTTCTGGTTGAATGTTTCTTTCTTCCTTCTGGTCCACACCGTTGATTTAAGTCCCAGTTTCCTTCCCATCACTGTTGGTTCCCTGTAAATTTTTCTTTATTTCACTTAGCATAACCTTCATTTTTTCATGTAATTTGCAACCAAATTCAACTAATTCTGTGAGCATCCTGATTACCAGTGTTTTGAACCGCATCTGGTAGAGTAACCCACATTGCTGCCTTGTGACGCTGTATGTGGGGGAGGGGTCTGAGAGGGAACAATGGCGCTTGCTCCACTCTCTGCCGGATTTCAGTCACTTCCCCCGCTACCCACAAACAAAGTGGGCCCTTCTGGTGCTCATTCCTGGGTGGGTGGGCTTGTGCACATTCTAGGACCCTGTGTGTCTCTCCAACGAACTCTCCTGGGAGGCTGGGAGTTTCTCCTGCTGCTGCCTCAACCCCCACAGGTGTTTTCAATCAGTGGCTTGAAGCCTTATTTCCCTGTGCTGGGACCCTGGGTTGTGTGGTCTGTCTCGATCCCTAGCTGTTCCTCCCTATTTATCTGCAGGCGAATGTGGGACTGGCTGGTCCTCCAGCCGCCACCTCGCTGTGAGTCCTCTCTGCCCCAGCTGCCCGTCTCTACCCCTCCTACTGGTCTGGATGAATGCTTCTTCTTTAACTCTTTAGTTGTCGGACTTCATACAGTTTGATTTTCTGTCAATTCTGCTTGTTTTTTGTTTTTAAATTGTTGTTGTCCTTCTTTTGGTTTTGCGAGGAGGCACAGTGTGTCTACCTATGTCTCCATCTTGGCCAGAAGTCCTCTACTGTGTTATTTTTAACTGAGATTTGCCATCCCTGTTCCCAGCCCATTGGCAGATGCAGTGAGAAATATTTCCACCTGCTGATTGAGCTTGGGGTGAAGGGGAGGGGGGGATTAATTTGCTTACATGGCAAGCTGTTTAAAAGTGCCTTGTCAGACCAGTAAGCGCTGGTACTGGTTTCATTGAAGTGAAGAGCCATGTTAAATTCAAGAAGCATCGGTCCTTCTGCTCTGCAGCAGAAACTGTGCTGGGACTGCACAGAGCAGCGACCGGTCACTTTTGCCTTCCCACGTCCCAGTGGGGAAGGGTTGAGGGGTATGCGATGTAAGGAGATTTTCAGATTTTTACAAAATAGGTGAGCATAAATGTATTCTTATCATTCTTATAATAGTAACTGCTAACATTTACATGGAGCACATTTATGGGTCAAGCCATTATAAGTGCTTTCCATAAAAGATTC
Source organism: Micronycteris hirsuta (assembly GCA_004026765.1). Taxonomy (NCBI): domain Eukaryota; kingdom Metazoa; phylum Chordata; class Mammalia; order Chiroptera; family Phyllostomidae; genus Micronycteris; species Micronycteris hirsuta. The sequence continues at coordinate 64,208 of PVJI01007995.1, forward strand.
GCAGTTAATCTAGGGGAAACTATAGTACCATCAAAATTGTGAACGAAGGGAGGGAAAAATTTGGCCCCTGGAAGGGGGATGCCTGTCAGCCTGTTCTGGGACCTGAGGAGTCTGAAGGGTAGTGATCCTAGGTCACTACTGCTTCTGACGTTTTCCATTTCAGTGTTCTTACTATAAACACAAATATTTCACACTAAAATACTGATTGCATTAGATACATGGGTGAAGTTAGGAAATCCTGAGTGCAGTTGGGCAGCCTCACAATTCAGATGCTTTCTGGAGTTGGACTTGGTTCTACGTAGTGTCACTGGGAGCCCAAGATGGTCTCCAAGTACGGAAGGAGTCAGACGGTCTCCCTCTCCCACCAAAGAATCTGGTTGGAAGGTTCCTTTTCCTGAGATGACTATAGCCCTAGGAAAAAATAGTCCTGGTATTGTCATTTAGAGGAACATATGAGAAAAATCCCTTTTATTCAGAAGATAAAGCAGAGTCAAAAGTCACTCAATCAAAAAATAACTAATAGAAAACCATACTTCGATGCTGCCTGGTTTAGTTCTTTTTACAACCTGAGTAGACCCAGAGACCAGGTTTCCTGCCATGAACCTAAGGGGAGAGGTTAAATTTAAAGCAGCACAACAGAGAGGAAGCTGTCTGATCTCATCTGAGCAGCCTCAGTGGCATTCAAGTCGATCCCATTATCCGAAGCAGCTCTCCTGCCTAGCACCGAGGTCTGCTGCCCCAGTGCCTGTGGGGCGCAGGCCTCCTGCCCAGCACCGAGGTACCGAGGTCTTCCCCTGGTGAGGCTGGCTCTCCTGCCCCCCCTCGCCCCCCTGTGCAGCAATGTTTGCCTTTGTGCTTTGCATACAAAAGCCTGGAAGAACTTGGTCTTAAGCAAAATGTCACTCCTGGGGTTAGCAGACTAGGTGTACATGCTTAATTCTTAGTAAGTGATATGTCTGTTTATTTGTTTGTTTTTATCAGGAGCAATGAAGAAAATAAAGGGTTATGGCTGGTAGTGGTGAAATACGTTTCCCGTGGTCGAGGGAGAGACAAATGATTTAAGCCCTACCGTCCTTTTTCTATGTCTACTATCTTTTATCTTTTTTTCCCCTCTTTTCATATGTGCGGGTATATGCTCACTGTTTGCCCATCTGTCACTATTTTCATTTACCTTCTACCTTATTTGCCTTATTCTCATGTCCTTTTCGTTGTATATTTTTCTATCAGTTAATTAATCCATTCATTCAACCTTTTACTGATCATTTCTTCTGTCTTGGCCTAGGGCAACATGATTAGTGTTGTGAATGGAATGGTAAATTACAGTATTAGCACCCTGTATGGGGAAGAAAGGTATGTATTCAAATGGTTCTGATACCAAAGAAATAATACTTATTCTGAGTCTATGTGATAACAGCAGGCATTGCTAGCTGAGCACTAGCTGTGCCAGGCCAGGCCCTCGGCAGTCATTTCATCTGGCTTCAGAGCAGTGAGTAGGTGAGCTGGGTACAGGGCAGCAGGGCTGGTTCGGGCCTGTCCAGACAGGTCTCTGGGTTTGGACACTTTGCCTCCAGGCTTGGGGTTGGCCTGGCCCTTCACTAGGGTCTTGTGTCTATTTCTTTCTAGGCACAAGGTACAGGGGTATTCCTTCAGCTCAGGGCTGTGGACACGAACTTAATCCTTTCGTAAAGAGCCTAGTTTTGCCAGCTCCTGGTGAGGCTTCGGGAGTGCTGTCTGCCTCAAGTGGGCTGCAGCCTGGCCTGACCCACCTAGGTCCCATCTCAACTACTATCTTATTTTTCTCTTCTAGTCCTGGCCTCTGTCCCCTTTGGTTTGCACCTTACCCCTTCCTCCACGCCCCACCCCTCCTCTGGGCTCCAATCTCACTGTCTCCAGAGTGTTCCCTTTCCACCTGTGAAGGAGACCACCAGTGTTGTGCTCTGGCCGGGGAAAGCCAGCCCAGTGCAGTGGGAGGTGGGAGTGATGCTGGGACCTCAGCTCTGATGCAGTTGGTCCTGTCACCTTGGGCCAACTCCCCACCTAGGAGTGTTAGGGTTGAAATGTATCTTCCCCAATGTTCATGTTGAAGCTTCAACCTCCACTGGGGCAGTATTTGGGTGTGGACCTCTAAGGAAGTAAGAAAAGTTAAATAAGGACATAAGGGCAGGGCCCTGATCCAATAGGCTGAGTGTCCTTATGAGAAGAACACCAGAGAGGTCACTCTTTTTCTGCTGTGTGAGGGCACAGTGAAAAGGTGTGCCAGCCAGGAGCAGAGCCCTCCGCAGGAATCAGATCACTGACCCCTTGATCTGGGATGTCCAACCACCAAAAGTATGAGAAAATAGGTTTCTATTCAGGATATATTTATTGATTTTTAGAGAAAGGGAGGGAGGGAGGGGGAGAGAGAGAAGAAGACAGGAAAGGAAGGAAGGTCGATATGAGAAACATTGATTTATTGCCTCCCATATGAGCCTCAACCAGGGATTGAACCCACAACCTCTTGGTGTTTGGGATGACACTTCAGCCAACTTAGCCTCTCAACCAGGGTAAATTCCTGTTCTTTAGCACTTACTCAGCAGTATTTTCTTACGGCAGCCAGAGCAAACTAGTGCAGTGAGCCTCACTGGCCTGTCACTGCAGGGGAGATGCCTCTTACAAGGTATAGGAGGTAGACTACCTCTAGCCCCCAGGCCCCTCCCCTGAGGGCATCTTCCCAGCCAGGATTCTTCATGCAGGACACAGGGACCTCCTCTCTTCCCTCAACGGCAGGGACTGAGTGGGAGGGAGAGACCGAGACCTGTACCTGTGCTGTGAGAGGAGCTTGTACTTCTAAGGGAGCTTGACTCCTGCAGTGAGAACCACACACACATCCCTGAATGTAGGTTGCTGGCTTTTTGCAGGATTGAATGGACCTGGGACTCCTGTACACCTTTACTCCCTGACCAGGCAAATCCAGTTTGGGATAAAGTTCTTTCTAGATTGGATCTGCTTGTATCTGGTTGCAAAAATGAGGGCGTTGGCTGTGTAAAATGTTCTCATACAACTGCACACACACACACACAACCCAATTAAAAAATGAGGACCTGCATAGACACTTCTCTAAAGAGGATACACAGATGGCCATATGAAACGACGTTCGTTGTCACTAATAGTTAGAGAAATGCAAGCTAAAATCACAATGAGGTATCAGCTTACACCTGTCAGAATGGCTGTTATCAATAAATCAACAAACAACAGGTACTGGCAAGGACGTGGAGAAAAGGGAACCCTAGTGCACTGTTGGTGGGAATGCAAACTGGTGCAGCCACTGTGGAAAACAGTATGGAACTTCCTCAGAAAACTAAAAGTGGAACTGCCTTTTGACCCAGCAATTCCACTGCTGTGATTACACCCTAAGAATCCTGAAACACCTATCCAAAATAACCTGTGCACCCCAATGTTCATAGTAGCATTAGTTACAATAGCAAAGATTTAGAAGCAGCCAAATGCCCATCAATAGATGAGTGGTTAAAAAGTGTTGGTACACACACACACACAGTGAAATATTACTCAGCCATAAAAAAGATTGAAATCTTACTATTTGCAACAGCATGGATGGACCTACAGGATATTATGCTCAATGAAATAAGTCAGTAACTTCACTTATATGCAGAATCTAAAAAACAAATGAACAAACACAATAGAAATAGATGCATAGACATAGAGAACAGACGGTTGCCAGAGGGGCATGGGGTTAGAGGACTGGGTGAAAACGGTGAAGGAATTAAGAAGTTCAAATTGATACTTACAAAATAGTCATTGGCCCTGACTGGTGTGGTTCAGTGGGCTGGGCGTCATCCCTGCAAACCGGAAGGTCGCTGGTTCTATTCCTAGTCAGGGCATGTGTCTGGGTTGTAGGCCATGGTTCCCAGTTGGGGGTGTGCAAGAGGCAACTGATGGATGTTCTCTAGATGTTTCTCCCCCTTTCTCTAAAAATAAATAAATATTTTAAAAAAATAGTCACAGGATGTGAAGTTCAGCATAGGGAATACAGGGGTAGGCAAAAGTAGGTTTACAGTTGTGACTAGGTAAAACAGAGTTTAGTCTTGTATTGTTACTTGTTTTCCATAGGAACAGCTGTAACCTATTTTTGTCCACCCCGTATAGTTAATAATATTGTGATAACTGTATGGTGTCAAGTGGATACTGGAAATATCAGGGGGATCACTTTAAAGTACACGATTGTCTAATCACTATGCTACACACTTTAAACTAATACAAAATAATATTGAATGTAAACTGTAATTGAAAAAAATTTTCAATGTTCTTAGTATGGACTTTCTTTTCACTTTTAGTTGAATTTTGGTGGTTGGAAGTGGGTGGTTGAGAGGAAGGAGACCAATTTTGAGTAAAGCGAGTCTCTCATCAGTTACATGAATTAGAGATGAAGGTTAGAAAACAGAGATTATTGCTATCATTGGTTTAAAGAAATTGTGTGCCCGGAAACTACTCTTCCCATGAAGTACTCTTCAGTGAGTGCGCGAGAAGGAGAGGGCGGTTCTGTTTGCCATTTCCGTCAACTCCATTTGGATTATGACCTTTCGTCTTTGATGTTTGTGTAAGTTTCTTTTTTCCTCTGGTTTATATACTGGTCATCATGCTCCATCTAAATTAACTTTTCTTATTAACAGAGTAGGTATTCTGAAACTACTACTGCTTTACAAGTAATGCATATTTTGAATATTCATCCACACGCGTATATTGTTGTACTATGTATTAGAGTGTTATGTGGCTTCTGTACGCCTTGTTGGCCAAGGAAGCAGAACTTCCTAACCTTCCCAAGGTGCCTTCTCCTAGGGCTTCTGACTTTTCGTTTGATTTATTTCTGCGTTCTTTATCCATAGGAAGCATCCTTTTTTTTTTTTTTCTGGTTTCCTTCTATTATCTTTCTTCTTTCTTACAGAACTTAAATCCATTATAATTCATTGCTGTTCAATCCTCTGTGCTTTAAAACAAGGACCGGCTATATTCACTGTGTTTTCAACAGACGAAGATTGTAGTCAGGGCAGTGGGTCTCCTGTTGCTTGCTTTGAGTTCGTGAAGAACATATTCTAGTTACATTCATCTTTTCAGGATCCTAAATGGACAGAGGCAATTCCTACTTAAAGTACATGCTGACAGTGATCTACACAATGCACTTCTCCACCCGTCCGCCCCTCCCCCGCCCTGAAGTTCAAGCTGCTCCGGGGCCCAAGCTTGTCCACCCACCTTTCTCCACCAGTTGACCAGGACCCTCAGTTCCCATGGGGTAATGACCAGACCAAACTTGCTGTCATATGTGTACTTGAAACCAGATGCTTTATAATTGTTTCCATTGAGAAAAAGTTAACCTATTTGTTTTGATACAAGTAAGAGAGTTCTTTGCAATTGAAGAAATGTTTACCTGAGTTTTTCTGATGAAAGTGATTCTCTTTCTAGGTTAACAGTTTAAATGGGCAATAAAATGTGTCTGAGAAACACGCAGTAAAGTGTTTGGGACTCATCATGCTCCCTTGTGAGCCCTGTGGTTCCTGGTTCTCAAATTTAAGCCTACTCCAAATTTGGACGGCTTTTTAACAGACTGCTGCCTCCTCCTGCCAACCCCAGTTTCAACCTCAGGAGTCTAGGGTGGGCCCCTATAATTTGCATTTCTAAGACGTTCCCTGACACTACTGCTGCTACTGCTGTGGGCTGGTCAGGGCACAGTTGGGGAATCACTGCCCTAGCCATCAGATAACAGAACAGATTAGATGAGAGTAGCAGGTCCCTAAATTTCCACAAGTGGCTGTTGACTTGGCTGCACGCACTGCTTGGAGAAGCACATGAATACAGAGCCCCAGAGGGCAGTACATATATGCTGAATGCAAAGGAGCAGACTGGCTTCTCTTCCAAACATCTCAATTTTTATTGCTTCTGCTATGTGAAATGTTTCCTACTTGTAGAATGTGTAAAATTAAAAGTTGATTTGTGAACTAAAAATATGGCAAACTTTCTAAATCAGAGCCTATAAATAAACCTGCACATTTAGACATGAAAGTGAACCATTAAGCAGTGCTCCTGTCATTATAACTTGCTGATTGGATTACAATTACCTGCTCTCTCAGGTGTGCTGAGAGGAGCCCATTTTTTCACTTCCTATAGCTTGCGTAATTTCTTACTACCTATTTTTAGGTGATCTTGCACTGCTTACTCAAAGTGGTAACCCATTCTGAGCTCTGGCTTCTCAGTACAGTACTGTGACTGGCAGGTATCCAGGCACTTAAGATGGTAAGGTTTTCCGCCTGGGAGCTGTGTGAGGTGGTGTGCTGGTAAGTGCATCCCTGGCAGGCAGCCTGGAAGTTCAGCCACCTCCTCTTGCCATTTCACCCACTCCAGAGGAGCCATGCTACGGATTTCGTCCCGCAAAATCCGTGGTGACCGCAACCGAACGTGTGAATGACTCTCACACAGAGACACGCTTGGAAAAGGAAGTCCAGGGCCACGGACCCTTCCCTTATGGTCTGGGAAGGGCCCCAAGTGTAGCTCAGCCGGGCTTTTTATTAGAAGTTTCAGGACACATTTGCATTGGATTGGTTATTCATGAACTATGCGCAGAACAGGGGTCTTTAGCTAGGTCGTAAAGATATATGGAAAGGGATAGATAAGTGGGAAGTTTATTCAGTAAGGTAAACATTTGAGCAGGAAAGAATTTCAGGCATCCATGAACATAAGCCCCTTGACTCCAGGAGGGAGAGACTCAGCAAGGCAGTAAATTTTTAAGAAGCATGTTTAGTCAGATTCCCATCAGAGAATTCTTTTTCCATGGACATGAACACGCTGGCCCACTCGGGAGTAGTTTTTTCACACGGAGTCTTGCTCACACGCATGAATCCCAGGGCCATGTTTCTTCATGCGTGTGAAAAGAATCCTGCCACAGAGCCACAGCTGGAGCCCGTTTCCTAGCCTTTTGAGAAGTGTACCAGGCCATGCTGCCTGATGTCTTACCACTGGATGGGTATCTCACTGCCCTGACCCAGCCCATTCTCACACTCGGCAAAGGTGCTCGGCACCTGGTGGGCTGCTGAAGCCCCAGTCTTTGGCCTCTGCTCTCAGCACACCTGGGGGAGAAGGGTAACTAAGGGTGGAGCTTGTCTTCAGTGGACTCAGCCTCTTTCTTTAAAGCTACTTACTCTCCATGTGGGCTTCTTGTGGACAAATGGGGTGCACAGGCAAGACGGGGTGGAGCATTCAGTCTTGTTGCTTTGACCTCTGAGTTGGGTCTGGCCGGTCAACAGCCCATGCCCCACTCAGCCTTTGAGGAGACCTTCTGCCCACACCGGTTCTTACACAATCGGCCAGAACCCAACCATCCTCCCTTTCATACTAGCACAATTAGAAACCACCAGAATCACTCTGTTGTCATTAGCAACTTACAAGAATTGGACCACACTGCTTAGGTCTGTCATCTCTAGCCCCAGGAAAGTACCCTTGAGTAGCATAACTGTGCAAGCCCCCCTGAAATTGACCTGGGACTCCACCATTCTGTATACCTGCATTGTCTCATTTGTTAAGTGAAGGGTTTAGAGCAGAAGATCTCTGATTTTGCCTTCAGGATTTCAATTCTAGTACCTTTTAAGAGAATGTAGATTTCATCTGGAGAAGCCTGGAGAAGTGATGTAAATTAAAGCCATAGTGATAAGAAATTTGTCCTTTTTCATCTCTTCTCCCATTTAGCCTCTTGTACCTACCTTTCTTTCTCCTCACTGCAGAAGAATAGTGAACTGGTGTGAGTTGCTCTGAATTTCAGGACAGCTGTCCTTTGGGGCTGGCAGGATCAGGAGGACGTGCGGAACATGGGTGCCTTATGATAACAATTCAGTGACTAGGTGTTCTCCCTCTCACAGTCCTTCCAGGCAGTGTGTCCAGCCATTTCATCTTTGCTGCTGTCCTCAAGATGGTCTCGTTCCTTGTGTATATCAGCATAATTTATTGCATGTTTACATTGTACTCTGTATTAATTGGTTTCAGGTGGTGGGCATCTCCAGCATAAGGAGCATATCTAATGGACTCATTTTATAATAGAATTGATCACAGTGACCTGTGTAAGTAAGTGCTTGATCCATTTTTATAATTTTGCAGTTTAGACTCTTTAGTGCTACACATTCTCATGCAGCCTATGAAGTGGCAGGGGTGCATGTAGTTAGATCTGTGTCAAAAATGACACAGGTGCTGTCTGGTTGTGTTGCTAGTACACTAAAGGTTTTAATTTATTTAACATCTGAATAAATTCTCAAGATTTTATCAGATGAACTGATTTTTTTTTAAGAAAAAAGATTTTATTTATTTATTTTTAGAGAGGGGAGGAGGGAAGGAGAAAGAGAAGGAGAGAAACACCAATGTGTGGTTGCCTCTCGAGCGTCCCCTACTAGGGACCTGGCCCCCAACCCAGGTATGTGCCCTGAGTGGGAATCGAACCAGCGATCCTCTGGTTCTCAGGCCAACACTCAGTACACTGAGGCACACCAACTGGGGCTAAATTGATTATTCTTGTGTCGGGGGGGTCAAACTACCAAAAAACTTTAAAATTTTCTTTGAAACTATGCAGAAGTGAAGGAAGAGGCATTTGATTGTAAAGAGCAAGGTTAGGGGTGTGTGAGAAGTATGTAGAGTAACTGTGAGGCTTATCCCAGTCCTCCAGCTCTACCTATCAGTCCCTTGATAACTGGAGAGATTTGGGATACCTGTCCCGGCCTCCCTGCTGACAAGCTCTGTGCCCTGCAGTTGCGTTACTAGTCTTCATGTGTAGAAGGTGGTTTGGAGCTTGGTGGTTTCTAAAGGCCCTTCAAGCTGTTGCTTTTTTTTTTTTTTTTTTTTTAAATACTGTCAATTCTCTCATGGTCAGATGTGATTTCTTAAGTAAGAGGATAATTTCAGCCTAATGTTTTTTAAGGTAGAGAGAAGCATGGAGGAAGTCCTCATGGGTACCCAATTGCTGGCTTCAATAGTTATCAATTACAGGCCAGTCTCATTTCATTTAAGTGCCCATACTCTCCAGCGGCAAATCCCAGATGTCAGTTCCTTTCATCTGTACATATTAGAGTAAATATTTCAGTAACAATAATTCTTTAATATTATCAAATGTTAGTGCCTAAGTTTCCCCACCTATTTCAAAAATCTTATTTAAAATTGGGTTGTAAAACCAAGATCCAAGTAAGGTCCATACATTGCAGTTGGATCTATTTATTTCTCCACTCTTATTTATTTATTTTTATTATATTGTTTCTTTATTACTTTAACTATTTATTTTTAAAACTGAGGCTGATTTCTTGGGGTAACAGGTTTCTCATCCCTTGGGTTTCCCACAGCTGAAGTTTGCTAACTAGACTCCATTTAACACGCTCTTCTTTTTTTTTTTTAATTACTTTATTGTTGTTCAATTACAGTTATTTGCATCCTCTCCCTCCCCT